>VXAB01004508.1:29531-67345 GCA_013399175.1 Odontophorus gujanensis
TTGAGGAGAAACTTTTTCTCTGAAAGAGTGGTCAGGCACTGGAATGGCCTGCCTAGGGAGGTGGTTGGGGCACCATCCCTAGCGCTGTTCAAGAAGCGTTTAGATGAGGTGCTAAGGGATTTGATTTAGTAGTTTAGTGGGTAAGGATGGTGATAGGAGGATGGTTGGACTAGATGATCTTGTAGGTCCTTTCCAACCTAATGTATCTATGAATCTATGAATTTGTTCTTTCCCAGGAACTCATTAATATATGTTAATGTCTCTCCGTGGGTGCACAGCTGCATCTAAGGCGGTCCTACATCCACTTACTTTCTTCCTGGTTTTCCACCACCAGCTTCATCACAGAGACTTTTGGCTGACCTCTAGCTGTTTTCTCCCAATTTTACAAGCTTCCATTGCTTGTTAGGCCATAATGAGCGATTTCCAAAGTAGTATATGTGAAGTCCAAGGAAAAAGTCCATGTACCTAGTAGATGCAAACATAGAAGTAGTCTATTATGACTCCAGTGCTTCTTGTGAAGCAGAATCATTGAGAAAAACAAGACTGTTCACACACCAAGCAAAACTTAAGTGGAAAGTTTTAGAACTAGAACTGATTGATTCCTTTGCTAAACTAGTATGTTGGTCCTTAAATTAATATATTGATCTCTATTGCTAAACAAACGAGCCTATGTTGTAGCATAATTTGTGAAAGGCTCACCTTTCAATGGCATTACAATCCTGACATTGCTTTGCAATAGCCACAGAGCAGTGCAGGGACTAACAGGACACTGCAGGCTCCAGCTTCACTCATTCACCTGTGTAGCGCATCAGTTCTGCGCTAACAGATTCCCCCTCTTAGTGGTGTTACTGATTCTTCCTCCCAACCCCTGAGCAGCCAGATCAATCTCAGCAGCCATTAGCAAGCATCAGCAAGCCACAGCTGACATTTTGCTGGAAGGTTTTCATTAGCTCAAACCCCTACGGTGCAGAAAGCATCAGGAGGGCAGCACTCAGAGCACACGCAGATATTGTCTTCTGCTCTGCCTTGGCTGTGGTAGGAGTCTGGAAACCTCTGGCATTACACCTGGAGCTGAGCCTGCATCTTGATCTTCCAGCTCATAATAAACATTTGCTTCCACTTCTGTTTGAGTGACTGAAATTTTTCCAATCTAGAGTCACTTAGGAAGAAAAATGAGTATTTAAATGAGGTGAAGCTGGTTTTGACATTAACAGGAAAAGATTTGTACAAAAGAAGAGAAATAGCTTCAGACTTCCAAACAGTAATGAGTCTTCAGAGCAGATGGAAAGAAAGGAAAATATGACTAACTTTGCTTATGAAATTATGCAGTGAAGAGCATACAGCAATGCTAGGCTGGGTGTGATTAGCGCTGCCTGATTGACCCATTCAGTGGACAAATGCCTGAAGGAGAAAGAAACCTTGGATAATATGGGGATTGCAAAAACATAAAAAGGCTGCTGTCACTTGGGGCATGAGGGTTATGGACAGATCACCACCAGTAACTGGTGCATGGGCACGCCAAGGCATGCTATGCCTTGGATTATCTATGCTGGGAGGTGTGGAGGGGGTCTGAGTGGTGCTGGCGTTTTGCTGTCCCTTCTTTTGGGAGCAGGCATGGGGCTCAGTGCCAAAGTGCTATGCTCACAAGGGCTGGGCTAGCACCAAGTCCCTGTGAGTCTGTGGGGACCACAGTGAGGGTTCCAAGCCTCCCCATCCCAGTGCATCCCTGTGTCTGAGCTCACTTGGGCACAGCTGCCCAAGGAGATGATGGAGTCACTGTCCCTGAAGGTGCTCTGGAGCCGTGGGGATGTGGCACTGAGAGATGTGGGCATGGTGGCACCCTCATCATGGCTGGGGCTGGACTTGGGAATCTGAGAAGCCTTTTCCAACATTAATGACTCTTATTCTATGATTCTGTGATCTTAGGTGTGCAGGATGTGTCCACAGGAAGATCAAGGCTTGTGCAGGTGAACACAAGTGAATATCTTTGTAATAACAGAACTATGCGATTAGGAATCTTTGGCTAAAGACCACACTTAATTCTGCAGCCACAGATTCTGCATTGCCCCAGCAAACATCCCTGACTGTTCTTCCGGGGGGTTTCTGGTCTGTGGGGTCAGAACAAAAAGTGCATGAATTGCTTCTCTGGGAGGGAGGTGAAGTCTGTGCTGGGACCCCCACCCCAAAATCTGCCGGCAGGGCAGAGTGAGGAGCAAGGAGCCCGCCCCTGGCCGCGATGCGGAGGAGGAGGAGGAGGGGGGAAGAGGAGGAGGAAGGAGCCCCGGCTTCGGCACGAGGCCGGGCGGAGCGATGTGCGAGCAGGCGGCGCGGTACTGCCGGGCCGGCGTGCACAGGCTGCTGCGGAAGCCGGCGCCGGCGCTCCGAGGGCTGGACGGGCTGCTGCGCTGGATCGGGGCCAGGATGAGCGACAAGGGCGTCGCCGACAGGGAACTGCTCACTTCGGGAGCCTCCGCGCAGAGGAAGGGCACTTCCGTCATCCTCGATGTGAGTGGTCCCTCAGCTCAGGGTCGGGCATCCTCTTACCGCGGGTCCTCCAAGCCCACGGGAGTGCACAGGCATTCCTGCAGCCCTCCTGCTGCATCCCACACGCTGCGACCGGCGTGGCATCGGGGCTGTTTCCCGGTCCTGCATCCCCGGCTGGCTGCGGCTGGGTGCAGCCCGGTTCCCACATCCGTTTGCCATGTCCTCCCCGAGGCATGTAGGAATGGGGTGCATCTTAGTCCCGCATCTCCCAGACCCTGTGAGCAGAGGCTTACAGCCCAGACCCTGCCTCCTCTTGCCTGGGCTCTGCACCCCTATTCTGACTGGATTCGGGGTCCTGCACAATGGGAGTAATTTAAGATGGGGATTATTGCCTGGGTCGTGCACCCCATGAGCTCGCTGGGAGTGCAGATGCAGCTCAAATCCTGTATGCTCTTGCTGCTCATTCCCCAGGCTAGCATCCTCTGGACTGTCTGAGCATGGGAGTACACCCTGGGTCCTGCACCCCCTTTCCCAGGACATGCAGCTCCCAGACCACACCACCGCCTGGGAATGGGAATGTACCCTGGGTCCTTAATCCTGGCATCAGCTCAACTTGGTGGGGATGCAAGACTCCAAGTCACACAAATTGCTCCAGCAGGAGGGTCCCCCAGACTCCATAGGCTTTGAGGTTCACCGTGGCTCCTGCACCCCAATACCTAACAGGGCTGCAGCATGGTACTGTCTGCCTGTGGGTGCATCGTACCCCGGGCTCCCCTATCGCGGTTGGGAGAAGACACAGGAGTGTGCCTGCTGCCTCCACTCAGGTATTTATAGGCTTCCTGATTAGGGGGCTGGAGAGGTTATTTGCATTTAAACGAATTAGGAGGATCGGGCTAACTAACTGTCATGCAAATGGTGTAATCAGACAGCTTTTCTAGCTGTAGCATCTAGTAATTAAACGTGCATCTTCAACTCTGCTATCTCCTAGTTTTAAAAATAAAATGTAGTGAATGCAAAAATAAGCTCCAGAGGCACTGGCAGTAGTGAAGGATAACTTGTGATCTCTTGGCCCCTTCAGCATCAGGCAGCCAGAGCTCTTCCAGACAAGCTCTTGAGTTTTTTAAGCAATTTATAAGTACTGGCATGGGCTGGTGAGTCTGAAACTCATCCTATATATCCTAACATGGGATATATATCATATATGTCATATCATGGGATATATGTCATATATATCCTAGCATGGGCTGCTAGGCATTCCAGTTCCCTGGAGGAACCAACTCAGCTGTATCTATTGGGCAGCTAAAAGCAGAGGAGAGAGCAGAACACTGATGGATGGTCAAGTCGAGAGAACCTAAAATGAGAAATGGAATGCCCTTATGGCTTTTTATGTTAATTTTTCTTTTTTTCTTTTTTCTTTTTTCCTGCCTTGCTGAAATCTTACAGCAGTATGGGCTTCAGAGCGTAAGTGCAATGGGGGAGCAATGTTAATTGGATACCTAGAGGTTTTTGAATTAGGGTTGTGTTCCCAGAAAAACAGTATCTTATCTGTTCACTTTCTTTAAGTGGATATTTTATTTCACTTCAAGCTGAGAAAATGAGCCCTCAGCTGTTAAAATTATTCAGCCATTGGGACCTACGGCAGTGCTGAACATGCAGCTCCTCAGCCCATTTCCCCTTCACAAAGGGACTAGAACCCTTTCTAACCTGCTGAAAAAAGAAATGGATTCTGGAAATGTGAAGTTTGAGAGTTTATGGGGTTTTTTTTTCATTTGTTTTGTTTTTCTCCTCATTTAGAACATGCTTCTTCCTTTCCTCCAGCTACAATAGAAACTTCAGTATAAGTTGTGACTTTACTATTACTGGCTGCTTCAAGAGCATTGTGAAAGCCAGCTTTAACAACTGGGAAAATGTGCAGTTGGGTTAATTTTCACAAGGTAACAAAAGGTAACCAAGATTCCACTGTAATCCTCAGGTATGCAGCTTCCACACTGGGTGTGCATGTGGGAGGCAGTTGTTCCAGCTCCAGGCACTGTGGCTCCTCAGGGGATGGAGGAAGAGCTCTGGCAGATTCTGTGTTTAAATATCATTCTCATGAGTTGAGATGAGGACTAAGCTTGGTTTGGTTATGAATTGCGTAAGGTGGCTCTGATTCTAATGATATGCAGTCACTTTTTCCTCATCTGTTCTGCCTTTCTTTAGACTCAGCATCACTTGGCTCTTGGCATTGTGAAAGCTCATACACTTGATCTTAGCCCATTGATCCAGCCTATCCAGATCCAAGGGCCTTCCTACCCTCAGGCAGACCAACACTTCCCCCCAGCTGCAGAATTATTGAAGGTGTTCTCAATCCCCTCATCCAAATCATCACTGAAGTTATTATACAGGGCTGATCTCAATACTGACCCCCAGGGAGTACCAGCTGGATGTAGCTTTACCAGCACTCTCTGGGCCCGGACATCCAGGCTGTTTTTTAACAAGTGGGAAGTATGCCTGTCCAAGTCATAGGCTGTCATCTTCTGCAGAGAAACTGGGAGACAGAGTTAAAGGCTTTACTAAAGGCCAGGTAGACTACATCTACAGCCTTTCCCTCATCCACCAGGTAGGACACCTGGTCATAGAAGGAGATCTGATTTTGGTCTCCATCTGCTTCCTGGGCTGCTTGAGTTGCCCTTTGTGGGCTCCGAGTTTCTGCCTGCAGCCAGGAGGATGAAAGCCATTTTGAAAGGAAGTTGAAATTGGCACAGTGTACCTACAAACCACCTGTGGTCACAGTGACATTTCCAGTTCAGAGCAAATCCACAATTATCCTAAAACTTATAGAAGGGAAAATAGGAGTGGGGAGTTTGGGAAAAAAACTGTATCAGGTGGTATTTGTTGTGTGTGACTGAATATACATGTAATACAGAGCTGGGATTATTGGCTCCCCAGATGTGGAAAATGTCTAGACAGGAGAACTTCAGTTCTTAGTTATAGACTGCTCTTACTCATCCCTTCACTGTGCATACCACCTCTGACCACCTCTGAAGTGGGAAATACAGCAAGTGCTGAGGACCAGTAGCCATGCTGCTCTTTTGGCTCCTTTTAGGAAGAATCTGCTGGGAGGGTGCACAGCCCCTGGTTTGGCCAACAGTGGCTGTGTACCTTATGTCCCGTTCCTTTTGGTCTTAGTTTGAAAGCTCCTGCCAAAAGCAGTGCCCTTGTATTCATGTCAAATTAAGCTTTTAGTTTGACCTGCTCTGTCTTTCGCTGAGGACTAACTCATCTCTGCCATCCTTGCTCCATCCTTGATGGAGCTGCACTGGTGCTCTGGCTGGTGCACACAGAACTACCTGCACTGTAAATACAATATCATCAGCTTCAACCTCTGCCCCTCTCTTTCAGCCTTGATTTCTGAGAGCTAGGCAGTAAAAAGCATAGCAAGTGAGAAGAGAAGTGAAAGGCAAGGACATGGTATCAGCTGCTCCTGTCTGGGAGGATGTGCTTTGAGCCCTGCAGCTCTGCAGCTTTGTTAGGGGCACTCTGACTGGGATCACGTTTCCATACCAACAGTGTATTTTCTACTGAAACACCCAGCCAAGCCTTTGCTCTGCATGGGGAAAGGCATTGCAGGGTGACCTGTAATTATGTAGTCCAAAGCATTAATACTTCAAGACATTATTTTCTGACATAAGCACCAGAAAGAATAACACAGAATTTGCTGGAGATTATTTTCCTTGTAGGAGATCATAAAGCCTTGTCTCAGCTCCAAATTAGGACAGAGGGAAAGGAACAGAACAGAAGAGCTGGGATGAGGAAACACCTTAAGCAGATTCACCAGGCTTTTTTGTCTCCCTGGACAATGTTCTCTCACCCACAGGCTCCCCTCACCCAGGAGGATGGATCTTGTTTGTCTTTGATTCTGTGCTGAGATCAGCAAGAATGCAAAATTCTGGCTCAGCTGGACAATATTTTAAATCACAATCATGCTAACATGCTGAAAGAATAATAAACTCTACAAACCCTGCAATAATTCCTAGGCTTGTTAGGGGAGTGATTGTGTCAGTTTAATGAAATTGACAAGAAATTCTCCCTCAAGTAGCCTCCAGTGTAGCTCTTTCTCATCAGAGCTGAATGTTTAAACTTGAAACCATCGATTCTACTTGAAGTTTATTATTACCACCACCATTTTGAATTGCTTTCTTCTGCCAAATTACTGCAGTAGCCATCTGAGAGCACCACAAAAAAATGTACACTTTAGAGAAAGCCATTGGATCTCTTGAAAGATGTTGCTGGCTCAGAATATGATAGAGATTATGTGCATCTAACCACCTGACAAATGGAACAAGATAAGATGAGAGGTAGTGGCCTTAAGTTGCAGGACAGGAGGTTCAAGTTGGATATTAGGAAAAAATTCTTTTTTAAGAGAGTGGTCCAACACTGCCACAGCTGCCCAGCAAGGTGGGGGAGTCCCCATCCATGGGGTTGTTCGAGAGCCGTGGGGGTGCAGCACAAACTATGGTTTGTGCACAATACTGAAGATGGGTGGAAGGTTGGACCTGATGATCTTAGAAATCCTTTCCAATCTTTATGATTATAAGTATGCTTCAGGCAGGAAACTGCATGCACTTCAAGAATATATCCCATAACACGGGTTAATTTGACCCATGCTGTGGGAATCCTCACCATGCAATTTGGCTTGTGCTTCAGAAGTTTCTATAATAGCTTTGTAACTTAGCCAGTGAGGAGAAGCTTGGTTCAGTACATTTTGGGCTGGATGATTTCTTTTCACCATCTGTGAAAATAGCACCAGTGGGGTCACCTGGGTGGCTGGTGCAGTAGATCCTGATCCATTGCAGGAGCAGTGTTTCTGGAAGCACTGGCAAGCCAACACAGAGTAAATCATGTCTCCATCAGCCTCCTGATGCTCATTCATGTTATGCTGCAGTCTGCCCATGCTAACAGGTGGCGGTATCTTGAATAGCTTTCTCTTCTGATGTCCTGTTTTAACATTTTTCCTGTGCAAAATTTTGGTGGTTCAATTAAGAACTTCCTCACTTAACAGCAATGCTAAGTAGCTTGGTCCTGTAGAATAAGGAGAAGACATGGGGTGTCCAAGTCAGGAATACAGATATTTCCATGAGCATGGTGCTCATGGCTGAGTGATGTGTGCAGAAGCCCTGGGATTGCCTAAGGTCCCACTGGCCCATTAATTCTTCTATCCCATAGAAAACAACACTTGCTCCTTCAAAACCCACATTCTCAGTGAGGTCCACGAGCATACAGACATATGGGATTTCCCTTCACACTTACGGTTGTTCTCAGAAATGGTCAGCCCAAGAAGTATGGTGGCATGCTCTAAACCTTGTAGGGCTTCTGTGTATCTTGAAGGTTGGGATGTGGCTGTTTCCACATTTGGCTGAAGGAGAGAGTGCTTGCTTCTGCCCAAGTATGCCAGAACGTGCAGCTTTGACTTTGCTCTGTGCAACCTAGGAAGCACTTCCAGCAGAAGAATGATTAATATTGCTTAATTAAACCATATGCATTTAGGTAGCATATTCTGCAATGCAATTTGTCTTTCGAGTTTCTTGTGTGCAGCAGTTTCTTCTTTTACTTTTTTTTTTTTAAACTGTAATGATTTTATGACCCAGAAAAGAAGAGATTGCATTTTTCTGGCTGCCTCTGATCTTTCCTGCTGGCGCTTTTATTCCCTCTGCAGGGAAAAACCTTTGAACAGCCAAAATCTCTGCTCTGGCTCAAATTAATAGAGTCAGATCTGAAGAGATGATGATAATGTTGTCCCTTTTTCTGACCAGTTTATGAGCATTTAATTTTTCGGTAATTTATGGCCAAACCTATGCTAACATCTGTTCCTGTCAGCAGCCTGTAAATCTCCAGCCCTTGCACAAGGGTTCTGCTATTACTTTCCTTGTGCTAGCAGACTTCTCTTATCACCAGACCCATAGGTTACTTCCAAAGCCAAAGCACTGATGCTTCCCAGGGAGTCTTTGCCCTTTGCACTGGGATAGGGGCTGGGATTGGGTGGGGTGGGATGGGATGTTTTGAGAGAAGCATATAGATGCTTGAGTGGCTGCAACCAAACTGCTGAGTAATTCATCTCTCTCTCTCTCTCTCTTTCAATTCCAGATTTTTAGAAGAGCTGACAAAAATGGTAAGTCTGGACATTCACGTTTCACCTTTTAGTCACTGAAGTTTTGTCAGCATTGCTGTTCTTTTTTCCCAGATGGTAAGTGTTTAAATGCCATCCATCTTCCTGGCACTGACACTGGAGGTGTTTAAGCACTGGAATAGGTTTTGTCATTTCTTTGGCTGAGGTATTCTTAGAGCAGATGTGACGCTCATGTGCAAGTCTGCATGGCAATATGTGCCAAATTTGGGACAAATTTAAAAACCTCAAGACAACTTTTTTTTTTTTTACCTCAGTCAAGTAATATATGAAGGTCCAGCTCTGTCATCTTGGAGCAGCTTTGCAAAATTAACCTGCACTGTGAATATCAGTAGCCTGGTTCTGGAAGAACTGGGCACACACATCAGGGACACCATGCACCTGTCTATGTTTCTGGTATATATGCTGAAAACTCATCAGCTTCACTAAAAAAATGTCTTGCCCTAAGAGAGAAGCAGCACAGTGTATCCTCACTGAATGTGCTGGAATCCTGAAAGGAGAGAGCTGCTCTGTGGCAAGAGAATGCCATTGTAGAGAAAAAAAGGCAGTGGAGTCCCATCACACAGTGAAAGTTGACTTCATTTCAGCTCCTAGCTACAATGCTAGGAGCTCATCTCTATTCTTTCCCTGTTGTACAACAAGGAAATCAGATATACAGCAAAAACGTGTGTTTGCAGAGGGGTGAGTGGGAGCATAGAGGAAAGATGGGTTTGTTTTCTACAAGATTTAAATCATACATGATCTCTAAAAGAGATGGTAAGGACCATCCTTGCTACTGGCATGTAAACAACTGATACTTACAATAACAAATGTCATATTGCGGAACACAACTTAAAAGGATGTGTCTTAACCTACTGACCTTGATACAGGTGCTTCCAGTGGCTGATTTTCAAATTCAACTAAGTGATGTGCTTTTGTTTTTGTCACAATTCAATTTAAAACAGTGTTTTATCTGGGCTGTTGTGCCCACGTGAAGTACAAGGTACCCAGGTGGTCCCTCTCATAGAACCATAGAATCATTAAGATTGGAAAAGACTACTAAGACCATCAAGCCCAACCTCAGCCCACCCCCACCATGCCCACTGCCCACATTCCTCAGTGCCACATCCTGGTTCTGGAACACCTCCAGGGACAGCCACTCTCACACCTCCCTGGAAGCTGTGCCACTGCCTCACCACTCTTTCAGAGAAGGATTTTTTCCTGATATCCATCCTGAACCTGTCCAGCACCACAGTGCTCCCATGCCTGCTCTTTTAGAGTCAGATAGGGGTGTCTGCATAGCTCAGAAGTGGAGAGTCTAGGTGACAAAGTATTAAATAATTGTGTATCTCCTGCGACATATTTGCCACACAGTCCCTGAAATAAATAAATAAATAAATAAATAAATAAATACAAACAAACAAACGTGGGTGCAGGTTGCTGTGGTGTCCTCATATAAGGGTCTTTGCAGAGCTCTGTCCTGCTGGTGCACATCTGCTGTTCCCAGCAGACTTGGGTGCTCAGCTGTGCTGCTGAGTTGATTTCCATGACTGAGTCACCAGTTGAAACTGTGATATGCAAGTTCCCATGCTACTTCTTCCACTATAAGCTTAAGGAGGTTTCCTATTTAAAGTGCAGATCCCTACAGCCTCTTACACGTGGAATTCTTTTCAGCGTCTTGGTTACTTCCAGGCCTGTAAAGCAGTGTGTGTTGTGTGAACACAGCATAGCCAGTTCGGGTGTCATTACTGTGGAGCATGGCCATAGGGATTTCAGAGTTTCTCCCACTCCTTTCTTCCAAAGCTCCTCAACATAAATTATTAATTCCTGCACAGTAGAGTTAGATTATATAGCACATCATCATAGAAACATTTGAGTATGAAGGAACTCCTAAAGGCCATCTAGACCATCTCCCCTACAGTGAAAAGGTGTTTCTACATTTCTTGCTGTGCTGAGGTTTTTGCCTACAGGTGATTTCACTCAGTGCTAAGGTACTTTAAGGTGAGGGTGAGGGTTCTTGCTCATTGAAGGATGCCTTGGTCTCCTCCCCTGGGGAGGGAGGCGAGGGAGGCACTGAGGTTCTGTGACCAGTTTGAGTTGCCCCCAGCCTCTTTCCCAATAACAACAGCTGCATTTGTTGCAACAGACTGTGTAGCAAACCTTGATATGATGAATGCATTGGTGTCTGGAGAAACTGGCAAATAGGCTGAGAAAAGGGCAAAGGACTGGGCCATGACCTGACAGTCATTCAGCTATTTCCAGTCATGCTTTAAGGGGCCTGGCTGTCAGTCACTCAGAATGGTGTTTTCCTCCTGTGTAGGAGTGTTTTTACTTCTCTGCTAATAAACTCACCTACTGCCATGTAATCCCTCCAGTCCTGGTAAACAATACTTTATCATTTAATTGGTATGTGTTAGGAAAATGGAGGCATCTTGCTGCGGGTTCACGAAGCAGAGCTGTCCATCATCTGAGTTATCTACTGGGTACTTCCCTACTCTCTTTTGAAAGCTGTTAGTCAATTACAAGATAAATAGCCCAGCATTCACTCAGAAAGATTAAGATGTTTTGATTTTGATGGAACCACCTAATTTCAAATGATCTGTTATAAAATGTTTCTTGATGGAAACAGAACTTGTATCTCAAAATCTCCAGTCCCTGCAGCAGGGGCTTCCATGGCTGGGCATCTTGTTAGCATCATGCTATCAAAGTGAGGTGCTGCCATTAGCTGCTGTAACGTGAGCAGCTGGCCAGTGACTGGGCTCTTTGCTGCAAATAACACTAGGCTGTGTCACCATTAGCAAACAGATCCTGTCCCCAGGAGCTCTGGAAAGCACCTTTTCCTTAGAGTGTGCAATCAGTTGTGTCCAGAGCATATAATTTGGTAAAGCTGATGCCAGGAATCATCAAGTTATATTCTAAAGGGCATCCTTGCCTGTTTTGTATCTATTATCTTTATAATTATCTGCAACCACTATCTTGGAAAATGGCTTAGATACTGGCCCTGCTAAGGGATAGGGCAGCATGAGTGTGCCTGAAAATGACAATGGCATTTTAGGGACATAGCTGTATCGCACCATTAATTCACTGCAGTGATAGGTAGGGTTACTGCCTCCACCCTGTTTCTCTTGGTTGTAAAGAAATGATCCTGGAGTGTACTGGAGTGTACTCAGATATGTGCTTGAAGATATGGATGGGAGCAAAGCCATTCAGTCTGGACTCTCTTGGACACCTTAAGCTATTCTTAGAGATGAAATACAAAGAAATCTGAACTTAAAATTTAAAAAAATTCATTGGTTGAACATAGAGGAAGTTGTCAGACTTCTATTGATCTGACCTTCAGCTCAGAGCCTGCTGAGGATGCAGCAGAGCTGTAAAGAAAGAGCTGGAGCCCAGCAGCATAAGTAGCAGGTGGATGGAAAGTGCTCCTTGATTAAGAGCCTCTGAGGGTGGTGGAGTAGTGCCCATTCCCATCCCAGGAGGACCATCCTTTAAATAGTTGCCCACAGCTATTCACTAGAGGCACTTAGGAGCTCCTTAAAGGAGATTTATGCCTTTAATACCTTTACTTGCAAAGCATATCCCAGTGTGGCACATTTGCGCTATTGATGGGGGTATGTCTGCTGCTCACAAGCAGGGAACATAAAGAGCTTTGAACACCAAATTGAAGATGCAGCCCTGTCAGTTGGCAGCAGGATGGTGCCAGCTCATCCTCCCACCTGTAACCACCAGCACTGCTCAGCTGATGGCTTCCTGATACGCCAGTAGTGCCCCATGCCAATGCTGTCCTCTTAATCCATGAAACTGAGGTATGTCATAATATCACCTTAGAGGAGGGATTCTGGGTAAGGAGAATGTGATGGAGGTCCTAGAGCAGCAGTGCAGTTTCCTTGATGCCCTTCTTGCTGTACAGCTGTACCTTAGTCATTTCTTTATTCTGAAAACCTAAGAAGTTTGCTCATAGACCTATCTCTTTTTATGGCATCTAACTTCTTAGCAAAAATGTTTTTCTGAAGTTGTTTGGAGTTTTAAAATAGCAAGCATCAATTATTAATCACAATCTTAATTTATTGAAACAATTTTAGAAGGCAACTTGGTTGGAATTCAGCATGGTAATTTTCCTCATAGTTATTAAAGAACTTGGAGTACTTATATCCACATCCTCCCCATCAACTTAAAACCCTTCTGGGGAATGCATTAGTAAAGAGCTGTAATGGTGGTAACCAGCCGGTATCTCAGTAATACAGCCCCCAAGGCACAATAAAACTGAAGACTTTGTGGCTTTGATTTTGGTTGTTTTTATCACATCTTAAGAAGATGCCAGGCTAGAGCTGCAACACCCCATGTTACATATCATGATAGAAGACCACCTGCACCTAATAACCCTCCTATTGCATGCAGCTCTTCTTCTCACAGCCACAGCTGCAATCCTGTTTTGCAATCTGTCCTCTGAGTATGAGCTCTCAGAGCATTGTGGTCCCTGCTTCTAATGAGATACTCATCAAAAACCACTTATCTTCCAGGTCAGTCTAATTACCTGTTGCTTGTCTACTGCTTCTCACATTCAGGGAAAACCTTGAGCTATTCGTATCTCGCTGGTGCATCAAAATTAATTCATTAATTCTAAGATTATTTATAATTCTTGCATAATAAAAACAGTATTAGCAGACACCCATGTTTAAGTGGAAAAATGCAGTGATGAATTAGGTTTTTAAAGTATGGCTAAAACTTTTGGGTTCTTCCATGACCCAGCAGCCAGCCCGAATTTATTTTTCTTGTTTAAAAATAAATAATACCAATCAGCACCTTGCATTTGGATAGTCTAAATTTTATGTGGCAAACAAGAAGCACCTTATAAAACTACATAACAATGTTTATTTGTAAGGGGAAAGTTTTGATCTGCTTTCAGTTATTCAGACTTCTGTATAAAATAAAAGTTTTCTAGTTCTCTTCACTGTAAATTTAGCTATCCTTCCAAGTCCTTGCAGAGTTCATCACATGTTGCTTTGAAGAGATGACATCTGTTTAAATCAGGACACACTTTTCTCAATGTGATAAACAAACCTATCAATCAGATGAATTTTGAGCTAATGCAAAACTTACAAAAGATGGTTTCTGGTCTTCCCTACAAGCTGTCATTAGATGTCTCCTGTACTTCTTCCTACGCTTTAAATCCTTGAGATTAGTGTACTGAATCAGAGTTTAATTTCTGCCGTTGACCAGCTTGGTGATGGTAACTTCCCAATGTTTGTGCCACCAAGCTCTTCCAGGGATGCTTTTTTCTTTCAGTGCAGTTATGGGGATATTTAGTGCCCACTGTCTTGCAGTGGTGAAGAGCTGAGGTAATTTTAGGACTCGCTTCTCTTCTCTCGTCATTAGCAGACAGATGTTAGAACCAAGGTTTTTTATACTTATTGAGCTGGGCCTCCTTCATTCTGCGATGTGGATGGATCTTACATTGATTACGTAGGGTCAGGACTACAGGCTACATAAAGCACTGTATCTCCTTGTACTGTGAGCTGCCAGCAGTCCAGCTTTAACCAGGGCCCAGTGTGTGGTTTACCTGGTACAAGGTTGGATGCAGCCCAAAAATCCTCCCATGAACTCAAGCCACTGATGTGGCCAGCACACAGATTTTGATCTCCACAACAGAATGGTTCATTTCCTGCCTATTTCCACAGAGCAGAGTTTACAGCCCATCACTCCCTAAAATTGTTACTCCTGACCTGCTCCTAAAGCTTTTCTGCACCAAGATGAAAACAGAAGATACCATGAAAACTTGCAAAGCAAACATTGCTCTATTTAAGCAGAGCACCTGGCCTTCTAGGCAGCTGTCTTGTTGACACTTTGGTTAGTACCTGATGGCCTGAGTGCCTAATTGATGCCATGCAGAATGCCCATCCTCATTATTCAAGTAATCAGCTGAGAGCAGTGGATGCTTGCTGCTCATTCCCAGGCAGGCTTAATAGGAGATTGCTAGAAGAATTTGGCAGTGGCTTCTGGACTTTCACTCACTAAGCACATCTTTTAAGGAATGAACCTCATGAATGAAGCCCGCTTCCCCAGACACATCCTAAGCGCACCTGTAAAGTAAGGACAGAGGTATCTGGCCTGGCTTTTGGGTTTGGAGCAATCCATCAGTGCCCGACCATCTACCCAACCTCCTTCAGTGCCTCTAACACACAAAGAGAGACAAACAACAGCATTTGGGTCAAGGACGGTGAGGACATGGAACAGGGGTTACTGCTTCTGCCTGCCCTAATTCAGAATATTTGATCCAGTCTGCTTTCAAGCACACCAATTAAACCCAATGGCAATGGTCTTTATTTTCTTTTCTCCCTGTGCTGGGAGATGTAGGCTTTCTTCTGTTACCCTCATTATATTCCTCAGGCTGAAAAGACGCAAATGGTTCTATGATTTAATGGCTGTGTTACAGGTTGTGAAGGGCGGGGATAAGGTATCATGGTTTCCCAACGAGGCTTTGAAAAGCTGCTCAATTAGTCAGGGGGACTTTCAAAAGAAATTTTTGTTCTGGAGCCAAAGTTGAGAAATTTAATTGGATACTGCATAACAGATGCGTCTATGCAGCATGATGACAGCCCACAAAGGGCACTGTGAGACATTTACAGAGCTCCTAGAGATCTGGCCAAAAATACATGAGCTTTGTCATCAATGGCTCAAAAGTAGTGGGTTTTGCACTGGTTTCCGTGGATCGTGGACATCTCTGGATGCTCCCAGCTGGCCTGGAGACCTGCAAACTCTCCTAATGTTTGCTATATTAATGCACTTCCCTTGCAGATTTGTATTTGTGCACAGTTGTCATCTCAGCGTTGGGTTGGTGATACAAGCCCCTACCCTGCTGCAGGAGGACGGCATCCACATGGGGATCTCCTCTACTTGGAAATGGCAGCACAAGACAGGGCGATGGCTGTGATGAGTGCTGGCATCTCAAACACTTTTGGCACTGTCCCATCCATCTCATTAGTGTCACATGTTGCTGTATCAGGAAACTTTTCAAGGTAGATCTAGCAAATCAATATTCCTCCTGCTAAATTCTTCATGGCTGTTTTTAATTTGGTTGGTTTGATTTAGCAGGGATGAAATTTTAAAATGCCTGGAAAGGACTTTTCTAACATGGATGGTTGTAGTGGTTGGGCAAAGGAATGGGAGGTCTGGGTAACTCAATTGATGTGTGGGCATGCCCAGCAGACACTGCTAAGAAGGGGCTGCATGGTTCACAGGGCCAAGCTACTAGAGTACATTTGTATTTGTTGTGATTTAGCCAAACACTGCCAAGCATGGGGCCAATTTGAGTAACTTAGAATCACAGAATCATAGAATCATTAAGATTGGAAAAGGCCTCTAAGGTTATTTTGTCCAACTGTGCACATAGCACCAGTGTTGCGTACTAAGCTATGATTCTTAGTGCCACATCTCACACCCACATCTCATTGCCCACATCCCCACGGCTCTGGAATACCTCCAGGGATGGTGACTGTCCCACCTCCCTGAGCAGCTGTGCCAGTGCCTCACTGCTCTTTTGTAGAAGAAATTGTTCCTAATATTCAACCTGACCTCCCCTGGAGAAATTTAAGGCCATCACTTCTTGTTCCATCACTGATACCTGGGAGCTGAGGTCGACCTCCTCCTTACCGCAACCTCCTGTCAGGGGTAGCAGAGAGCCACGAAGTCTCTCCTCTGAGCTCCTCTTCTACAGACTGACCCTTCCTATTTCCTCAGCTGCTCCCATAGGACTGTACTCAGGCTCCTCACATGTTTGGTGCCCTTCTCTAAACATGCTCCAGAGGCAAGCAGTGTACTCATCTATCATACAGGAGAGCTATAGAGCTTCCTGCCTTTCATGCTTCACAGCTCAAGGTAGTCATTTTTTAGGGCTCTTTATTAAAACCTCATGGCATCCAGTTTCACAGATTAGTCTGAACAACCTCTGCAAGCAATGGATTTTCCTTGGAATTGCTGTGTAGATTGAGTGCTTTTTCCTTCTCCTGGCAGTGGGGCTCTCCTCTGCCTTTCGGCTTGAGCCCTGGGTGAAGAAATATCACCGTGCTGCCTTCCCGCTGCCCGCCCCATTTCCACGCAGAGTGGGGGCTTTGCTTCGCCTCTAATAATGTTCTGCTGCAACCAGAACATAATGAACCTTATTGAAGGTGGTTCATTAGATTAAAATTAAATAAGGCAAAAATTGAATCCAGAGCTGCTACAAATAATCCTTACAATTCCCTATCAGTTTTTTTGCCAGACAATTGTGGAAAATATGTTCTGGCCACCTACATTTGGGTTATCATCCAGGAGCAGGGATCTCTTTCTTCCTGTTATCTTTTTCGCTCTTTCTTTCCCAGATAATATAAACCAGAGAGAGAGGAATAACTGTCTTGCTGGCACACGATAGGGAGGGAGATGATGCCCTTTGTCACACAGCTGCAGCTTGGCACCTGGTCGTCCAACAGACGTACTCTGAAAATAAGTATTTTCCTTTCTATACGGTTTTCTGCTCATTGCGAGAGGTTACCTCCTTTCCAGCTGGCTGTTTTGCTGGCTCTCAAGCATGTCACGCTCCATTAAGCAGGGCTGATTTTCCTTCATTTTTAGACTGAGTTTATTTCAGCAAACAGCCCTGGATTAACCAAAATCAGAGTATTCACCCTAACAGGCCCTTTTTTGTTGTGCACCAGTCAGCTGTTAGGAATGAATGCCACAGATGGCATTCTGTGCTTTGTTCACAGAGATGGGGATCAGGACCTGGAAATGTGTCTGTGCTGGACTCTTTGTTCAATGCAAACATAGCCTCTTGCAAAAGGGTCTTTCTTGTACTTTTTTAATTGGAGTGATAGCAGCTTTAATTAATGTGTTTGGTACTTGCTAAGCAGTGGTGGGAAGGTGTGTGCTGTAATGGAAAGTGCCCATTTGCACAAGATGGAAACCAGGATGAAATATTGATAGTGTGCAGAGGGAGGAGCCAGACTTGTTCCCTGCATCCTCTAATCCAGTAAGTGGAGAACAGCAGAGCGCAAGTCTTGAAAAAGGAATTTCCAAGTTGGAAACCATAGGGGAAAACACTTAACTTGAAGAAGGGAGAAGTTATAAATGTAGGACTGTGCATAGCAGGGATAAAAAAAAAAAAGCATTTATAGCAAGGACCATAGCCAGGTGAGGGGATCCAACCCACTCCAGCTGAATCCTCCCTTGGCCACAGGCTGGGTCTCTTTGCTGCAGGAATCAGCTCAACAAAGAGGTGTGCCTTGTTTTAAGAGATCACAAACCAGGTACGCATCCTGGAGCTGATCTCTTCCTTCCCATGTGCTTTTTCTGAGCTGCTCACTGAACAAAAGCAAACATATTCGTGCAGCGAGTGGCTGAATAACCACAGCAACATGAAAGCGAACAGCTTTCTTATATTATAGCACTACAGAACAGCACTGGTCCCTAGTGGTGTTGTATGAGCCTTTTGCCTCCTACCTTCTACAGTTTTAATGTTCCAGTTTCAAGACCACAGTGTGTATTTTTTGCTCTGATACGTGGAGGCTAGATGGCTGAACCTTTGAGTTATGAACCTGTTTTGCATTTTGATCTTTTTATACAGGAATGGGGATTAAATGCTCCTCACAGTCCAGCACAGTACTGGTTGGTGCAGGGGCTGGCAGGCAGGAAACTGGGTCTGGGTGAGCTTCTTTCTGCAGAAGCATGCCAGTGTGCTCCAGAAGACCCTTCTCTTTAATTAGGGTGGAAATATGTTATCTCCCGTGGCAAAATCAGAGCCTTCCATCAGAGATTTCCTATGAAGGAGTGGTACCAAGTCCTGTGCCCCCACCACTCAGCCTGCTCAGGAGGTTTGCTGGGGTTTCCCCAGAAGGGAACAGCATCACAAAGCATCCTCATAGCGCTCAGTGGGGTTTTGCCAGGACAAAGCACCCAAAGTCCCCTCAGCCATCTCTGTGCTTCAGATCTTGCAGGAATTCTGTACAGCACCAAGACCCTCTGCGGCAACAATGGTTTTGCAGAGATTACATTGTATTTGCTATACCCCACATCATCCTTGGGTCCTTTTCTTTGTAGATGAGAAAGACACATGTATGTAAAGCTCAGGTGTATACAGACAGGTGGCTGAGCAGCTCACCAGTTCTGCTAAGGTCACCTGCCCCTCTGTGCACTGAGCCAGTCTGGAGACGCAGTGTTTGGTGAAGGCGTGGAAACACAGGAAGGTTCAAAGTGTATCCGCAGAGCACAACATGGACACACTGGTGTGCCCAGACACTGAACACCCCTCCATGAGTTCTGCAGATGATTTGTGCAACACTGTGACCCTCAGCAATGGTGGAGGTGTTGTAAAGGGAATGCCCTCTCTTTGCAATTGGGTGTGTTTGCTTTTAGGTTGATTCATTCATGGCCTCTGCCTAAAGGTCCTGCAATAAAGCTTTTGTGAAGTTGGGATGCTGCCAGGTTTTCCATTCTTCTCTGTTTGCCTTTTTAATTTTTAATTTTTTAAGTACATATGGTTTAATGATTCTATAACCGGAGCTTCAGGAAGGAGAGGAAAGTTCAAAGGAGCATGGCTCATGTTGTAAGCTCCAGAGTATCACACTGCTGAGCAGTGAGTTCAGGAGAACCTCATGAGGTTCAGCAATGACAAGTGGAAGGTCTGCAGCTGGGGCATAGCAACCCTCACTACCAGAGAAGTTGGGGGATGAAAGAGTGGAGCACAGCTCTGCTGAAAAGGACCTGGGGTACTGGTGAGTGGCAGCTGGACATGAAACAGCAGTGTGCCCTCACATCCAGAAAGCCAGCTGTGTCCCAGGCTGCATCCAAAGTAGCGCGGCCAGCTGGGCAGGGGGGATCTGGCTCTGTGCTGTGAGACCTCACCTGAAGTGCTGTGTCCACAAGGGGAGTACTCAGTATGGGAGAGACCTGTTGGAGTGCATCCAGAAGAGGGCCACAGAAGTGATCTGAAGGATGGAACGTATTCCTGCAGGGACAGGCTGAGAGCTGGGCTGTGCAACATAGAGAAGGGAAGGCTGCGGGGAGAGTGAGAGCGGCCTTGAGTATCTAAAGGGGCTGTAAGAAAGAAGGGGAAAGACTCTTCAGCAGTGATAAAACAAGTGGAAATGGCAAAGAAGGAGGAGGAGAAGGGAGCAGCATTCCCTGTGTCCAGCCTGAGGACAGAGCTGTGCTGGGAGGTGCAGACAAGACATGTGGAAGCACTGCTCTGTGGAAAAAACATGGATTCAGCAAAAGCTGAGTGTAACAGGACATTAAAAATTCACAAAGACTGCACTGAAACCCACTCTCCACGAGGAGAATTTTAACAAGCAGTGGCAAAGATGAATACTCCAAAGAGCAGGGCAGAGGCAAGTCAGTAATAGGGCAGTTGTGTTCGATGTTTGCAGGTTTATGCATCCCTGGTTCTCAGTTTGCTGTGAGAAATTACAGGAGGTGAATTTCTGTGGTATTATTTTTGCATTTTCCTTGCAGTTGGCAGTGCCAAGCTGTGAGGATCAGGGGCTCTCCTGGTGCAGTTTGGTGCTCCTCACCATGGGATGCTGTTTTATGTGTAATTGGGAGAAATGCACTGAAACATCTTTCCACTTGCTTAAAGTTAGATAACAGTCCTACGTTTTTTTTCCTAATTTGAAATGATCCACTGGTAAAAAAATAAGCAGAAAAGATATGAATGCTGCAGTTTTGTTAAAAGCTAGTTGAGAAAGAATGTGATTAAAGACATGCTTGTTAAATTTCCTGGAGCAGGAATTAATATTTGTTTTGTTTTGTTTCTCTTTGCAATCTTTCCAGAGCAGATTTGCCTTCCCTGCAGGGATGCTCTACTTCTGTAGTGCTCAGCTGCTTTGCAAAGCAAACAGATGAAAGGGCCTGGAAAGGTCTGTTGGCTTAGAGACATTAAATGCTTCTGGCAGCGCCGGGGCTCCTATCCTGCACAGGCTGAGTTGCAGGGGATGCTAAGGATGGGGTTGGTGCTGAGCATAGAGATGGAACTCAGCATAGGGCTGATGATGAGCATGGGACTGGCACTGAGAATTGCACTGGTGCCTATCATAGATAGGGCTGGTGCTGAGAATGTGGTGGGAATTCAGCATAGGGCTAGAGCTAGGCATGGGGCTGATGTTAGGCTGGTGCTGGGCATAGGGCGGACATTAAGCTGTGAGAATATCTGAGAGGGGCAGAAGCTTTATTAAGGGAGAGCATAAATTTAAGAGCAAGTGCCCTGCAAACCCATGGGACTCAGGGGCTCTGCTGAGTCATGGAAGAAGGGAAACCTCCAAACAGATGTGTCTGGAGGAGGTTTGGCCATGGACAAAGGCACCAATGGGAGAGGGACCATTGGACAGAAGCAGCAGTTAGTTTTAGAGCCTGTGATGAGAGTTTGGGGACCATTGACTTTCAAGAGCTCAAGGAGCTGGGTGTCCTGCCTGCTGCAGGTGGCACTGCATGAGGATAACTCCTGCTTTCTGAGAATGCACATGGGAGATCTGCTTTCCAGATTAGTTTAATTCATTGCCTTCATCCCTGTGCAGATTGTTAACTGGATGGAAAATCAGCAGTACTGCCGATGCAATCTGGTTATTACTCCATGGTGCTGCGGAAAGCAAGGAGTCTGTAGCTCCAGAATCCTCTACAGAGGATTTGCTTCTATTTTGTCAACAGCCAACAGCTCTTGTGCTTCATCTGCATGTTCAAGAAGGAAAAGAACAGCAGTTAATGAGGAGGCAGGTGGTTTGCTAATGCAAAAAATAAACTATTTGTTGAACAGGTAGCTAACAGCTATGGTACTTAATATTCTAACATACCTGTTCAAATATTAGTTTTTCTCCCATTACTGACTGTTAGCATATTTTCCACGGTTAGTGAACTCTCCCTGCAGAACAGTTAGCTTTAAGGTGCTGCAGGAGACAGGTTCTGTTCTTTTTCAGCAAGGTTTTATTGGGAGAATGTTACCTTTAATGAAAGCAGGGAGATTTGAGGTCAGAACATGCAGTTGTTGTGATTGCTGCTGCAGGCTCAGTTAGTGACAGGCCTGAGTTACTTTTTCCCCTGTTTTTCTATAGTAAAATGATAGATAAAGCCAGCTCTGTAGACTACTACTCCACTACTAAGCAGCAATTGCACTGACCATGGCCAGGAAGTTTGTACCCTGGCAAAGTCTGATCCCAGCATTTAATTAATGAAAGAATGAGAATTTCTGTGAAAGATGTTCAGGAAAATGACAGTGTGATATCCAAAAGCCAATATATGGAGTGAGAGCAGGATAAAAAAAAACATTTAAACCAGCTCATTACAGCAGGGCAAGGGTTATCTAGAAAATCAAAAGGAGTAAAACCTTAACAAAAGGCAGCAGGAAACCACGTGCTCCATCCCTCCTGCATGTCTCCTGCCTACCAGCCTACATTCATTTCTATCTATAGCTCCCATTAAAACTAATTTCAAAATTACTTCTAATTCTGGGGCAACAAAAGGCTTGATTTGAAGATAAAGGCTGAACAGCTTGGTGACAGTGCTGATGTGCTAATGGACACTGCTGGGTGCTGGTGAATGAGGTCCAGCTGTCTGAATACAACGGAAAACTCCATTTCTCGCCAGGCCATGTCCCAAAGGGAAGACTGCCAGCCACAGTGTTGTGTGTGTAAGGGAAGGAAGTAAGACAGTTTCAGACCTTGAGAAAAAAGACCACAGAAGCATGTAAGACAAGGGAAAATGGACCCTCGTTTCTTCTCAGAGCAAAAGGGAGTCTTCCCCTTGCCCCCAAAGTGCCACTGAGCAAGAAATATAGGGTCCTGGGTATGGAAAGAAGACAAGATGAGGATAATGGCTTAGACCTAGGAGCACTTAAATTTGTCCGACCAAGGACTAATGATTTAAAAACCAGATGAGGTTTTAAACCAGGTGAGGTTTAACAAAAGCAAGTGTAGAGTCTTGCACCTAGGGAGGAATAACCACATGCACTGGTACAGGTTGGGGGATGAGCTGCTGGAGAGGAGCTCTGAGGAGACGGACCTGGGTGTCCTGGTGGATGACAGGTTGGCCATGAACAGTGTGCCCTGGTGGCCAAGAAGGACAATGGGATCCTGGGCTGCATTAAGAAGAATGTGGCTGGCAGGTTGGGGGAGGTGATCCTCCCCCTCTACTCTGCCCTGGTGAGGCCTCACCTGGAGTGTTGCATCCAGTTAGGCCTCACCTGGAGTGTTGCATCCAGTTCTGGGCTCCCAGAAATGAAACGGGCTCCAGACTGTACAAAAAAGACCGGGATCTCCCAGAAAGAGTCCAGCGGAGGGCTACAAAGATGACAAAGGGCCTGGAACACCTCCCTTATGAGGAAAGGCTGAGAGACCTGGGGCTGTTCAGCCTTGAGAAAAGACTCAGGGGGGATCTGATCCACGTCTATAAATACCTAAGGAGCAGGAGGCAAAGGGATGAGACTGGACTCTTCTCGGCAGTGTGTGGCGATAGGACAAGGGGAAATGGCCACAAACTGAAGCATAGGAAGTTCTGCACAAATGTGTGTGGGAACTTCTTCACAGTGTAGTGACAGCACTGACACAGGCTGCACAGAGAGGTGGTGGGGTCTCCTTCTCTGGAGACATTCAAGACCCTCCTGGACGCCTACGTGTGCAACCTGGGCTCGGGAGCTGCTTTGGCAGGGGAGTTGGACTTGATCTCTAGAGGTCCCTTCCAGCCCCTGCAATTCCGTGATTCTTTCTCCTGTTGACCTCAAGTGGATGAAGGGTCCGTTCTAAAGCCAGACCATGTCTTTGCTGGTCTCTGTACCTACACATAACCCAGAGAAAGAAAAAAAAAAAGAGTAGTACAGATCACACTAATGTGATTTGCTTACCCATAGTTCTGTTGGTGCTTGAACACTAATCAGGGCTAAAGCACTTTAGTGACCATACAGTAATAAAATTAATGAACAAAATGTATTTCTAATATTGCTAATTAATATATGAGCAGTTCCAACCTGATATAACTCCAAATGGACTTAGCAAATAGAATCTTACTTTGCAGTCACTTTAAGTATTGCCAAGTGGATTTCCAAATACTCAGTCAACACATTTCCGGTATTTTGGATAATTTATGTCTCAGGCTTCATTTCCCCCCATTGCATCAGTGGGTGGGAACAGCCTGATTGCATGGGTTAGAAAGAACCAAAGCCACTCCCAGACTCATCAGGTTGTTACAATGACAAATGGAGCAATGGTAAAACCCCCAGGAGGGCTGCCCAATGATCTCCATCACACCCTCCTCTTCCTAGTTAGGTTTAACTTAGATGGCTCTGTGTGACTGGAAGTTCACTTTGGCCTTCACCTGTGTTTGAATTATTTTGAGAAGCTGAAGTGCTAAGAAGATGGTCCTCTCCAGAAGGAATGATTGTGGAACAGCTGCCATTTGATTATCTCTTTCCTTAGTCACTCTGTGCCTGACCACACAATTTCTGGCTGACTACATTTGCCCTAGCTACCAGCCCAGGTTCTGACCCTAAGGACTGGGTCTAGCCCCTTGAAGTTGCAGTGAGCAGGTGGAGCAAGTTGCCTGCCCTTAGTAGGCTTGCCCACATTAAAAAGTGGACATGGTTTCTCTGAGTCTTACAAATAGAGGCCTTGTTTAATGAGCTTGGTGCAGAGAGTCTCAATTTTTCTATCACCCTTCTTACCCAAACCAGAAGTGGGTTCTAAAGGCTGAAATGTCTCCATGGGAGCTCCTGTAGGTAGACTGCGTGGGAACGCTTGGTAAGACATGTGACCTTCCATCCAACTGGAGAGTTCCGATCTCACAAATAACAGCTTTCAGGAAAAGCAGGTTCCTGAAACTTATCCACCCTCAGTGAGAGCAGACACAGCTGCTGTCAAGACAATCTTGCTTTGCTGTGACTCTGTCGATAAGGCTGCTCCTGAAGCACAGCATCTCCTTTGGCTCTTATCACATGCACGCACGTCCATAGTGTCGTGGACACCATTTCCCTGTACAGGATTTTTCAGCATTTCTATCTGACCTCCCACAACCCAGCCCCTTGCTTCTTCTTATCGCTCGAGCTCCCCAGCATTGTCTGCTGTCTCCAGCAGCATACTGCTCCCAGCCCATGTTGCAATTATAGATATGCAACCCCAGAATGACCTCGTTACCCTGCCATGCTTTTATCTTCTGTGTTTGCAGACAGGTATTTAAGCTACACTAAAGAACAATCAACTTTAAGCTGGCTGCTGCTGGTGGTGTTATCTATTGGGGAAAGGATGTCTCCAATATTGTTTGCCAGTAAAAATTACACATTTTCCTATTCAAGTTCTGTGGAGTCTCCAAAAACAAACAAACACAAAAAGAAATTTGCTGTCACCTCCTTCTTTGCCTAGGTCCCTCACTCACCCATCATTGCCCTATGTGCTTAAATGCCACAGGGTCATTCCCACACTGGGTGCAGCAGCAAGCCTTCGGCATGCAGATTTGTGCTGTTTCTGTTGCAGTGCATCACTGTAATGTTGCTGCCCTGCACTGCTGGAGCTCCAGACTGCTGTGGGCCTGCTGCTCACTGATGGACTCTTGCAACCAGATAAATAAACCTCAGAAAAGCTAAGCAGGAGTCAAGTGAAAGGGACAAGTTATAAGAGAGGAACCAGGTAAAGGAAAATGCTTTTTCATGAATCTTCCCTACACCTTTTGCTTTGTCTTTTGGAGGGAAGTAGGCTGTAAACTCAGATTAAAGCATTTTACTGAAAAAAGTTACTTGATTTGGCAGTTTCTCTTTCCCAGTAAGTTGATGAAAAGAATTTCCTAGGATATTAATTATTACTGGCCTTCATGTGGAAGCATAGCTTTGAGGGGAGCAAGTGCTGAATTCAGGTTTGCAGCAAAAGTGCAGAACAATTCAAACTTCATGGAACAGAAGAACTACTATCCATTTGAACATGGTGCTTGCAGACATGCAGTTGTCACCGGCTGTGGTCAGTCTTTCTTTCTGGCAAGGGCACTTAGACATAGCACCATGGTGGCACTGCTCCTCCAATGTGCAGAGGTGAATGTGGCTTGTGTGAAGGGGGCTGTTGCTCTGTTTGCAGCCTCTAGATGCAAAAGAGCATCACCACTGTGTTGGCATCCAAGCGCCACTGCCTGCTCCAGCTGGGAAGTTTCAAGCAATAAGCACTTGCTTAAGTATCTCCCCCCACCAAATGCTTTGGTTTTCTGCCTTTGTATACCTGCTATCATTAAACAAAGTACTTTTTTTCCAGACATTCACAACTTTGAGTCTTTTTCATGGAGCTGAATCGAGGTGGGGGGGGAACAGGTGAAGGTTAGGAAAAGGTGCTTCATCAGAGACGGCGGGACCCTGGAACAGGCTGCAGAGGGCAGTGGGCATGGCCCTGTTCTGCCAGACTTCAAGGGATGTTTAGACAATGTTCTCAGAAATAGGATTTGAATTTTGGGTGGTTCCTTGAAGCCAAGAGTTGGACTTGATGATCTTTGAGGGTGTCTTCCAACTCAGGGTATTCAATGATTCTATGATCCATCCCAAAGCTGGAATGAAGCCTGCAGTGCCTGAGTACCCAGTGCTCTCGAATAGAACTTCACTGGGCAGTGAGCCCTGATCCCATGGAATGTATTAGGGGATGGTGCACCATTGTCCTGCAACCTTTCTGCAGAAATGAGTTCATGTTTCGGGGAAGGAACACAGAAAAACAATGTGAGCAGCTGAGGGTTCTCTATGGACACTGTGCTATTCAGAAAATTATATCCTTTTCACCCATGGTTGTTTGAGATTTTTTTCTCCTGCTGTGTTCCTTTTGTAATTGCCAATTAAACAGATGCACGAGAGTCAATTCATCACCACTCTAACTTCGTCTGTGTCAGGCAGGTGAAACTGGGTTAGCATTTGACAATGCAAATATGTTTTAGGAGAAGCAGACTTATTTAGTTCAGAGAAGAATGATTGAGGTGTATGTGGTAAGTTGGCTAATTTTGTCCTTGAGCATCATTTTGTGAAAAAGCAGCAACAGAGTTTATAGCTGATTTGATTGAATAATAAATGATACCTTCTCTTTCTGCAAAGTTGTCGACATTTCCTGTATATGAACTTCCATGGCTGTGAATGGCCAAGTTCTTGGCAGTAGTCAGCACATGGCCAGATGTTCACAGCTGGAGGTTAGTTTTTGATCTGAGGCGGGAGCAGAGCACCTTTCCCACAGTCAGTGGCCATCTTCAGGGCCACCTCACTTGTTTGGAGGTGAGGATGGCAAAGTATCCCAGTACACATGGCTGGAGGGGGCACCAACGCAAACCTGTGAGGAGTTTGCCAGTGGGCTTGCTGCAAGTCCAGCTCTTGGTGCAAAGGAGAGCACTGCTAAACCACAGCCTCATAACTCCTTCAATAGGACCAGAGTTGATGGTTTTACGTTTCAGGTTGTATATTAGAGGGAAAATAATACCTGGTGAGGCACTGGTGCCGCTGCCCAGGGAGATGGTGGAGTCACCATCCCTGGAGGTGTTTAAAAAACATGGAGACATCGCACTGAGTGACATGATTCAGTGGTATGGTGGGGATGTGTTGGTGGTTGGACTTGATGATCTCAGTGGTCCTTCCAACCTTACTCTGTGATTCCATGATTCCTTTGTGTGCTGCAGCTCTGGCAGCAGGCATTGTGATCTGTCCCACATGGCCAGACAGATGGATCCCATATGTCACCACCTCCTTTCCAAAGCAAAGACACAGCATTAAGGTTACACAGCCCTTATGTGTTTAAACAGTTGGCAGTTGAAGCAAAATGTGCTATGTTATGTTTGTTAGCTGCTGTTTTTCATTTCTGTTTGACACTGGGAGATGCACAGTGTTGGAGAAGATGGAGATGGAGATGGAGATGGTACTGTGAGGTCTGCCCAGCCCAGGACTATTCTGTGTTTGTTAAACATCCCTTAGTGAGCATCCTGAACATATGGAAGGCAAAATGCTCCTCCATTTATTTTATGTAATTAAGTTTTAGGATTAAGCTTGTAAGCTTTTCCTCTTTGGGCTTGTTTTGGGTTAATTAACCAAATAAGATGGTAACAGCCTGTGGCTCTGCACTCAGAAGCAATGCAGCCTGTCTCTGGTGCTGCTGGAAGCAGCAGATCTCCCCGTGTAGTGTATGGGCTCTGACTGCAGGGCTGGTCCTGGAGAACCACCTGGAGGTCCTCTGGGATCCTATGTGGGAACAGCTCTCAGTTTCACATCATTTTGCACCTTCCTCACACTCTGTTTGGCTGTTTACAGATGATGGGAAGCTATCCCTGGAGGAGTTCCAGGCCTTTTTTTCTGATGGGACACTCAACGAGGAGGAACTTGAGAAGCTCTTCCACACCATCGACTCAGACAACACGAAGTAAGTTCCTGCCATCCCACAGAGCTGAGGGCACACCGTTTGGGTGACCCCCAAGGGCTGAAGGCATTCAGTCTCTTTTGCCAAACATTGTGAAGTCTTCATTTCTGCTGGGTCCGTGTTTTGTCGTGGTGGCTCCTGTGCCCCTTTTCTCTTGGTGGTTTTTGTTTTTGTTTTTATTATTATTATTATGTTTTTTGTTTTTTTTTTCAGGCTGTTTTCTTTCATGCAATTTGATCTTTATGATGTCTGAAGTGATGGTTAGTAATATCTGTGAGGACATTTAAACATCTCTTTTGCTTTTCCACTCCATTTAAAAGTTTTGCTGCACCATAAAAGGTAATGTGAAGAAGGTTGCATTTCTGCTGATCATTAGTAATTGCTATCACCACCTAAACTGCAAAATGTGGATTTGGTTTCCTGGTGTAGTTTTAGGAGCAGAGGAACCACCTTACTTGTGTAGACAAAATGTATGTCTGTGGTGGTTTCTTGACTTAGTTAGGTTGGGAAGGACATGGAAAGGAGAACAGTTTGGCAGGTGTATGGGAGATGGGGTTTCCTCCATGGCTCAGAGGAATGTGGGAACATAGTGCCCATCACAATGCCCGGTTTTCAGCAGGGTGCAGTTAGGAGAGTGCAGAAATGAAATGGGACAGCCAAAAGCAGCCAGCAGATCAGTGGGACTACATTCTTCCTGATGTCCTTGGAAAAGTCTCCAGGAGAGATTTCAGTGATGTCAGTGGTGCAAAAGGTTGGGCCATGCACTTTGTGCACATGCAATTATGGGATCGCAGTGTGTTCCATGATCCTATTCCAGGGTCAGTTCTTGGCTCAGAACACAGTGGTATTGCTATTGCAGTCTTGGTGTTGGCAGCGGGAGAAAAATCCTCTATCTGCAGCAGAGCCCTCCTGCTGTCCCCATCCATGCTGGTTATTGCATCTGGCAGCAGGAACAGCAAAATTTGTCACAAACTTCAATTGCTTCTGGCAACTCATATTCAGAATCCTCTTGCTGAAAAGAGATGATCAACTGGTGTTTTCCTCTCCGTAGTGAACACTCCCTTCCACTTTCCCCCTTCCCAGTCAAAGCTGGAGGCAAAGCAAGACACTGCCAGAGATTGACCTGTCACTGTGGTGTTGGCCACTCACCCCAGGCTTTGGCAGTGCTTTATGGGGAACTGCACAAAAACTAAAGGGGTAATGGTACATTACTATTGATGTGAGTCCCACCAGAAATGCACAAATTATGTGTATAATGCACAAACACATATACACACACATATTTATATTTACGTATAAACATATGATTAGTGGCAGAACAAGGCTTTAGAAATCATTCTCTCCTGGGAAATGCTGCTCTATTTGCAGTTGTTTACACCTCTTGGTGCTCCCTGAGCTGCAGGGCAGCTGTAGGGCACAACAGCTGTGCAAGCCAGGCAGGTTCCCAGGCACTGGGAGTTAGTTCATTCAGCACAGAGCTCCTCTGATACCAGATCTTCTGAAAATACCACCATGTCATGAAGACAGCCTGTAGCAATCCTGGCCCCACTGCCCCACTGCAGCTCTGCAGTGAAACCCAAGGATAAGACTCCATTAGTACCACAGCACTCCAGGTGAGGTCTCATAGTGCAGAGCAGAGGGACAGATCCCCTCCCTGCCCTGCTGACCACACTGCTTTGGATGCTGCCCAGAACACAGTTGGCTTTCTGGGCTGTGAGCACACAGTGCTGCCACATGTCCAGCGGCCACCCACAAGTACCCCCACGTCCTTTTCAGCAGAGCTGTGCTCTATCCTCACATCCTCCAGCTTGTACTGATAGTGGGAGTCGTCACGACCCAGGTGCAGACCTTGCACTTGTCACAGAGTTTGGTGTTGTTGGTGAACTTGTTGGGTGTGTACTTGACACCACTATCAGCGTGATTGCTGAAGATATTAAAGAGCATCATCAGTACCTTGAGTGAGGTCTAATCCTGACCTAACACTAAGTTACAACTTGTATACATTGTATTTGTATGCACCTGCTATGTACCCTGGGGTTCCTCCCTCCCATAAAAGCGTTCCTGGAACCAGGGAGGAGGGAGACGTGGGGGCTTGGCCCAGCGCTCCATGGACTTCCATCAGCAGGGCTGCATCCCCACAGAGATGCTCATCCCTCGTGGCAGAAGAGGAGAGGTCACGTGTGGTTGTTAAACAAACTAATTTAGCCATAGCAGGGGATTTTGAAGATTCCTTTTATATCATATACATTTTTCATAGCTGCAGGGGGGAGGCTCTGGGAAGAGGTGTGTGCACTTGAGCAGGACTCCTCTGATGAGCTGCACATGTCCATTCACAGGGAGGCAGAAAACAGCATTAGCATTCTGCTACACTGCCATTCATTATCTCCTAGCTAGGCTTACAGCTATTATTTTAATTGCTATAACCCCTCCTGCNAGAAAAGATGGGAGCGTGCATGCAGTATAATTAACAGAAGCAATACCACTTCTCAGAAGCCTTCAGCAGCTTCCCCAGTCTTCCACTTTTTTGCTAGAGGACTGTTATGAATGCAAGACCAATAGGCTTTGCCTACACTGAATCCTGCTGCATGCAGCCTTGTGCACAGTGCAGGGCTGTGCCAAAGCCCCCTGAGATATGCCCAGCCCCATTGGGCATAATAGCTCTACAGCTGCTTGCAGGCTGCTTGCAGCAGAGTAAACAAGATGGGACACATCTGTATTTTGCTCACTATTAATTGTGCAGAAGCTGTGAAGACGGTGTCAGTGCTAATGAGCAGAAGTGAGATGCCATGTGTGGCTGCGTCTTGCTGGTGGAAGATCTGTGCATGGTGGTAATTACTGTGGCTGTGTGCAGCCAGAAGCTCCCCAAGCCAGGATAATTGCTTGTATTGATAAATTCTGCTTCCCTGATAGTTTATTGTATTGATAATCAAAGATCAAAATGGTTTTAAGTTGGAGTCTGTGCAAGGCCATAGGACTGTGAAACTTAGTGTTCTACAATAATCCAAGAATAATCCAGACTGAGGGGGATAAAGCACTGCTGGGGATCTGGGCTGCTGCTGGTCTCCTAGAGAGGAGTGAGTGTCTGAAAGCTCCTGTTCTGGGGATGAGAAATATGAGAAATAAGGCATCCTGGTGAGGATGGAGATGAAGGCAGAGGAGTTCAAAACATGTTCCCAAATATTCATCAGGGAACAGCTTGCAAGGAAGCTTGGTGTGTGCAAACTGAAGATACGCTTTTTGATTCCACTGAAGGATAACCGTGGCAGAAATGGATCTTGGCATCATCACGAGGACTATCCGCACAAGAACACAAGGTTTCTGACAAGCACACAGCCTGGCCAGCACCTTGACAGCTCCAGTACCTATCATTCTGCAGTAACCTGGGTTACTCCTGCTCCTGGAATTGTGTTTCTCAGTTCTGTTACCACCGTCATTCTGCCTTCCCCAGACATGCATGTGGTCTGTGTCTATCTGATGAGGGGGCACTGAGGCAGAGAGGCTGACTGAACTGTCTTCCCAGACCTGAACAGAAAACACTTCTGCTTTGGGGTCAAGGAATGTTGATACTGATTGTTTTTTCCTGTTTTTCCTTCCCTAATCTTGGATGTTTGCATTGCAAACCTAGTTCATTGTAGTGCTGATTTTGTCTGGGAGCTAAAGTCCACGCTTACAGAGATAGCTGTAGTCACTGAAACCAACTTAATTTCTGTATATTGAATGTTCTCGATTAGCTCTCTGGGAAGCAAACCACAGCTCACATAATCACACAATCTATTCAAGAGACAGTTCCAGTCCCTTCAGAAAAGGACAAAATGATTGCATGAAAATTATATGTATGGCTCTAATTTCTGGCTCTCATCAGTCTGGGCTTTTGGTGGGCTTTGTGCAAGATGTTTCTGAGCTCCAGGCCACACTCTGTGACTACGTATTTCTTGCTTAGTCCACACTGTGCTGAGCTTCCCCTTGGAGTGAAGGAATGCTTGGTTCTATGATTCATAGAATCATAGAATCACCAAGGTTGGAAAAGACCTAAAAGATCATCCAGTCCAACCGTTCACCTATCACCAAAAGCTCCCACTAAACCATGTCCCTCAGCACAACATCCAAATGCTCCTTGAACTGATGCTCAGCTCACTGGGAAGGTCCTCAAGAGGAACATGAAGCTGGAAAAATAGCACAGGAGGTCATCTGAGAAGACATTTGAGAGTATGTTGCTATCTCTAATGCTACCTCCAGGCATTCCTAAGCAGCCTCTGCATGGCTGACTCCAGCTGACTCAGCAGTGTCATGAGGACCGTGGGCAGGCTTTGCTGTGCCGACATCACAAGTGGTGTCACCAACCAGACTTCCCCAGCTGGAACTGGAGCTTTGTATTTTTCAGATTTTGTGGGGCTGCTCTGCATCAGAGGTTTCCTTTTCTAGATAATAAAAAAGCACCGTGATCTTGCCTTAAAAACAGAAGTGACTAAGATATCTGGTTCTGACCAGCTGCTTGTGTTTGAGTCATGCAGGCATTCAGAGAGACTGCAGCTTTTTGGTTCAAGCTCCAGCCTTGTGTATTTACTCATGTGCTTTCTTCAAGAGGAGTGAGGGAGTCTGGCTGCTGCAGTGGGAGCACCAGTGGCCCAAAGGCTGAACCAGGGGAGTGGCTCTTTACATCATCTTTTTAAGTGGCAGAAGAAGAATGACATGAGAAACAAAGATTTCTTTTTAACAAGCCAGGAGGTTGTTCTTGCTTTGCTCTCTTGCTGGCTCCCTGCAAACTGTATGCCACGGATCCCAGCCTACCTCTCTGCTGCTCAGAGTCCTTTCTCTTGCAGCCATGGTTTTGATAAAGTAAGGAAAATATTTGAAAAGGCAAGTAAAATTGTATTGCCAGCATAAGACTGCAGACAGCTGAGATGAGAAGGCTGGGTGCAGAGGATTACACTGCTGGCATGTGCTGGGTGGCACTGCGTTAATTAAAGGGAGCTGTTCATCTCTAGAAATCGCATCAGTTGAGTACATGCTTATGTATCAAGCAGAAACAGGCAGAGTGTTACATGTTTCCCTCTGTATTTGGTACTGATGAGATCACATCTCAAGTGCTATGTTCAAATTTGGGCCCCTTACCACAGGAAGGATGTGGAGTCCCTGGAACATGTCCAGAGAAGGGAGCGGAACTGTGAGGGGTCTGAGCACAGTGCTGTGGGAGTGGCTGGGAGAATGGGATATGTTGGTCTGGAGAAGAGGAGCTCAGGGGACAGTGACTCCCTCACTTTCCTGGGCACCTATGCCACTGCCTCACTGTTCTTTCTGCAGAAATTGTTTGTGATGTCCAACACGAACCTCCTCTGACCATGAGACCGCCGCCTCTCATCCTACTGCTGTTACCTGGGAGCAGAGGCTGACTACCCCTTGTCACAGTCTCCTTTCAGGAGTTGCAGAGCCATGATGTCTCCCCTGAGCTCCTCTTCTCCAACAGACCCATCCCATTTCCTCGGCCACTCCCATAGAACTGTGTTCCAGTCCCTTCACATCTTTGTTGCTTTTCTTTGGACACACTCCAGGGCTTCCTTGTCTTTCCTGTAGTGGGGAGATGGCCATCCCCAGAGAGCCAGTATTAACACCCACAGTTGTTTGCCCATTGACAAGGGTGACCATCTCTGACCCATTATGAGGTATCTGGATGTGTGTTTTCTTTTTCTGAGGTGTGGAGACTGTCAAGTGCTGTCCCTGCTGGGACTGGAGGTGCATCATCAGATGTAGCAGTGCTTCTCAACTGCACATGTTGTTCTTTAGTCTCTTCTAAATGAGAATCAGATATGAAGTTGATTAACACTAGAGGATAATTTTTTTCCATGCTCGTTTGAAGCCTCACAGGAACCCAAAGCTGCGAATTGGAGATAGAAATGAAAGAGCCCATTATTTCAGAAAATCTCAGTTTTCTGTGCTGCTGAACAACCAAGCCATGCAGCTGCTGACGCAACCCTTTCATCTGCCCCAGCAAAGGGGTTTTTATCTGCAGCAGAAGTGACTCAGTTGTTGAATGGTGTTTGAGCAGCCCTTCCAGCAGCTATTTGCATGAGAAATGTGCTGTGAAGGTGAGAATTTGATATATTTACAACTTCTGAATTCCCATTATGTTTTCGGTTGTGCTGCCTGCAGCATCTCTGTTGGCTGAGATGAAGCCAAGGAAGGTGGGGTATCACACTTTGGCGACTTCTTTTTCCGTGTAAAGGATGTAAACCAACAGGGAAAACTGTTTCCTTGTTGCCAGTACATTTATCTGTTTGAATTATCACAGCACGTTTTCGCGTGGCAGTGAGTCATCAATGGTGAGCAAAAAACACTCCCTTTGATGACCAAATGAGTTCATGGCTTGGCCTGTTCAGCAAAGGTGCTAGAGGCTGTGAGCTGAGCTCTCACATTTGGCTCCTAATTAGATCCTGGGGACACAGAGGTTCTCCCAGGTACAGCTTTGCTTTGAAAAGAGATTTCAAAGGGCAGACATCCCTGCAAGTGGATGGTGGTGCAAGGCCATTCTGCCCCCCTGGTGCAGCCTCACCACTTGGAAAACAGAGACAAACGCCTGAAACCAAAAATACTTAGATTTTACTTATTTTCTGTTTCAATTAAAGAAAAACTTCTGTTTTGCAAAGGAACCAGGTACAGGTGACCTCCAGTATGGGGAAAAAAACCATGTCCAGCCTCTACCTGGACACAGAGCTGCTGTCAACAACCCCTTGGCTGCAATCCTTCAGCCAATTGCTTAGCCACTGAATAGTCCAGCCTTCAAACCCATATCTTTCCAATTTAGAGATAGGGATGTTGTGTGAAACCATGTCACATACCTTGCAGAATTCCAGGTAGCCAAGTTCATTACTGAGTCAGTGACCTATGGGAGCACGTTGTAAACCATTCTGGAGCTGTGCCTCTGTGCAGGACTGATGTTGATGATAAATCCCAGCAGTGACCCGGTGAGGATGCAACAACCCTGATAAATGTGCTCTTACGGGATGGGAACATCCTGGGAAACGCCAAGGGCCATCCTCATGTATGTATTGATTTATCCTTAATCTGAGTGTATTTTTTTAAGTCTGAATGTGACTTTAGTAATTTCTTTAATTAGGTTTCTTCTTAATGTAAGATTGATTAAAATTAAAAGCAGCTTCTTGACCAACTTAAATTCAAGCACAGTTAAGTTAAATAATATGATAGGAAGAGGCAAGGAAGTAAAAGATTATTTTTGGAAGCAAGAGATAATTATTGCAGTGCAAAACCCCAGGGATAGAATGATGGATTTTTCTCAGTAATGTGCTCCAGTTTGAGATGCACAGTTTGATAAAGAACTTGAGCCCATGGAGGGCGGGAAGAACCTGAACACATTGCTCCAAGACAATCTGGGGAGGCTGCTGCCAACAAGACCAGGATTTAGAGCGTCTCTTTCCGTAAGCCACTTATGTTGACAGGTCAGAGCAGGGCTGAGTAAAGGAGCTGACTTCCCAGAACATTAATGGATTGATAGAATATAATTCTATTAGAAGTTCATTCCAGCCACCTCTCCAGCCTGAACTGTGTAAATAATTGTGTGGGGAGCACAGGTGTGAAGAGCTTGCCGCTAATCCTTATTTCCCAGGGTTGTCTGTTGTCTGTGTCATTAAGTAAACTGAACGTTCAGGTGTTAAGAAACTGTGCAGTTTCATTTGGAGGAGGACCTGGATGAACGCCGGACAGAGTCAGGGGGAGCTGATCATTTGGAAAAGTAACATTAGAAAATTTTAATTTGAAGCAAATAGGACCACAGGAGGAGTTCTGCTACTAATGGCTTTGGTTTCAGCAGGTAGTTCCTGGGGCCAGGATACACGATCCATTTCTGTGCTGACCCCAAAAGAAACCTGAGTGAATCTCTCTCCTCTTGTACATTAAATTCTTTTTTTTTTTTTTTTCCTTTTCCCTTTCCTGGCGGTCCTCCCCCCTTCCAGCAATGGGGCCACGAGGGAGNTTTTTCTCAGTAATGTGCTCCAGTTTGAGATGCACAGTTTGATAAAGAACTTGAGCCCATGGAGGGCGGGAAGAACCTGAACACATTGCTCCAAGACAATCTGGGGAGGCTGCTGCCAACAAGACCAGGATTTAGAGCGTCTCTTTCCGTAAGCCACTTATGTTGACAGGTCAGAGCAGGGCTGAGTAAAGGAGCTGACTTCCCAGAACATTAATGGATTGATAGAATATAATTCTATTAGAAGTTCATTCCAGCCACCTCTCCAGCCTGAACTGTGTAAATAATTGTGTGGGGAGCACAGGTGTGAAGAGCTTGCCGCTAATCCTTATTTCCCAGGGTTGTCTGTTGTCTGTGTCATTAAGTAAACTGAACGTTCAGGTGTTAAGAAACTGTGCAGTTTCATTTGGAGGAGGACCTGGATGAACGCCGGACAGAGTCAGGGGGAGCTGATCATTTGGAAAAGTAACATTAGAAAATTTTAATTTGAAGCAAATAGGACCACAGGAGGAGTTCTGCTACTAATGGCTTTGGTTTCAGCAGGTAGTTCCTGGGGCCAGGATACACGATCCATTTCTGTGCTGACCCCAAAAAAAACCTGAGTGAATCTCTCTCCTCTTGTACATTAAATTCTTTTTTTTTTTTTTTCCTTCTCCCTTTCCTGGCTGTCCTCCCCTCTTCCAGCAATGTGGACACGAAGGAGCTGTGTGGTGAGTATAGCCCTACATATGGCACTTTGGAAGGGTGCATGAAAACTCTTAAAAGCTAACATCAATTCTTGCCATAGAATCATTAAGGTTGGAAAGATCATATAGTTCAACCATCGACCCACCAGTGTCATACCACTAGACATCACTCAATGCATCATCTGCCCTTTTCTTGAACATCTCCAGGGATGCTGGCTTCACCATATCCATGGGCAGTCTGTGCCAATTCCCTCTTAGACTGGAGGAAAAATCAAGAGTGTGGTGTATAATAGCAGTAGTGTGTTTATAATTGGGAAAAACTCTGTGTCTTATAACAGGCTGCCCAAGGTGCTTCTTGGTGCACATCCTTTGAATCACAAATTAAAGAGCAAAAAGAAACACTTGTTCCACATCTCTGCAGGAAAAGAAGCTGCCAGAAAAGGAGGGAGATGAACCATCAGCTCCTGCAGGAAGCAGGAGGAAGGATCCAGCCTAGGCCCACTATCTACTGCATACCAACCACTGCCCACCGTTTCTGGTGCTCTTGCTGCTCTTCCAATAGTTATTTTAATTATAAGGACTTAATCTGGCAACAATGGAAGTTACGATGTCTCTTGATGGCAGGTTGGGAAGCTTGGGGAGCTTCCTGACCCAGGAGAGCTCCCAGTGACAGGGCAGCTTGCAGAGCTGAGCACACCTTGAACACAAAAGTAGAGTCACCCAATTGTATAAGCACCTCCAATTTAAAATGCACTGACATTGCAGCAGCAAACAGACCAACAACACGAGCTGTCCTCTGGGAGGGGAGATGTATGTCATCATGTGGTGGGCAGTGTGCATCCCAGCAGCATCCCAGATGTGTGGGACCAGGAGCAGTGCTATGTAGGTTGGAAAGAGCTGCCCCCAGCTGTTCCATGAATGAATAAAGCCAAGGCTGTAGAAGTGCATAGCTGGAGGCTGCAAAAATCAGCACTTCTCCTTCCATATTATTAGTGCTCTGAAGAGCCACACTCTGCCCACAGAAGCTCATCTCTCCTGAAAAGTACTTTTTATTTCAACATTTATAAGAAGAGTTTTCCTCTGCCTTAAAATATACACTATTTTTATTTTATTTTATTTTATTTTATTTTATTTTATTTTATTTTATTTTATTTTATTTT
>VXAB01004508.1:67360-100144 GCA_013399175.1 Odontophorus gujanensis
ATTTTATTTTATTTTATTTTTATTTTTCCCCAAGTAAGTTAATAACGAGGAACAACAAAAATAAGCACGCTGCAGTGAGAACAAGTTGCTTGGCTCAGAGCGGAGCAGCAAACAGCTGCTGTCAATTACATTGTGACATTCCTATCTCTGCCAATATCTTCTTCTCCTTGGATATGTGGAGGTCTGTAAACAGCTACAGGCACAACTAATTAAGCCAAGAGAACCTAATTAGTGGGATTGTTTCCTGGAGGATATTTCTTGTTGCATTCAGTAGAGGTGTCTCATAGTCTCCTCAGTCTGAGAGCTCGGGAGCAGCGCTGTTGGTGCCGAAGGAGTAGCTTTCAGCTGCCACAAGAGTCAGCTGCACCCGAAGGGGTTCACCTGGTGCCTGTGCTGCCAACCAACCCCACACTGCTGTCATTGCAAACATTTGCTTTTGGGACTCTGTAGCTCACAAACAAAACCACACTGTGGTTAGCAGTGGTGGAGCCATTGGCTGTGTGGGGTCACACTGCGTAGCTGTGATGTGGGACTGTGACTGGGATGAGAATCCAGGGAGAGGATGTCCAACCAGGTCCTCAGTGGGACAAATCTGGTTGTCATTTGGATGCTTTGGCTATTGTGGTTTTGTGGTTTTGATGCTGGTATTCCACATCAAAACATCATGTTGGGAGTTAAAGAGTGAATGCTCTGGCAGGGAGCGGAAAGGGGCCGAGCTGTGGAGCGGACACCTGCAGCTCTCCCTGCACACCTTCTCTCAGGCTGCCGGAGGTGAAGCACGTGTGCTTCCCATGCAGTTTTACTACCCTAAGATTTCTCAGATTTTGGATACTTTTGTCTCTCCCAGTTGTTCGATTTTGTTAGATTTAGTAAAATTACTGTTCCTCCTCAAATCATTGCCTTTTTTTTTTTTTTTTATACACATCTCCATACCCTTCTCCTTCTCCCTTTCCCCCTCTCAGAGTGAAGGGCTCTGCTCAGGCGGCCGCATGGACGCTGACAGTGCAGGTTTTTTTTTCCTTCCTTCCCTCTCTCCGTTTTTTTTTTTCCTTGTGTCCCTGCCACGGATAACACCGTGACAGCTGTCAAGGGAATTTTCCTTGAGATCTCTCTCCCTGTTGGAAACAAGAGGAACAAAAACAAAATGTGGTCCAATGCAGGAGTGGAGAAATAAATAAAGTGTCATTTTTGATGGCAGCTGCTCTGCCTTACAACTCTGTTTTACTGTGACCCAACCTTAAAGGAACCCTTCTCATCCCTCCAGGGCAAGTTGTGTCTTAGGATTAGGGCCTAGGGAGTGAAAACACATCTATAATCACCCTCTGGTTTTCCTTTTTATCAATAAATAGACAACATCGTGTCATGTAGCTTCAAATTTAAGGTACCTCTGCTCTTTCAATCATGTCCTCTTTCCCCAGACTACTTTGCCGATCACATGGGAGACTATGAAGATGTCCTGGCCTCGCTGGAGTCTCTGAACCTCTCCATCCTGAAGGCAATGGACTACACCAAGCGGGTGAGTGCCCAGCTCTGCCCTGCTCATTGGCAGGGCAGTGTTCACATATAACCATGTGTGAACAACCTGGGTTAGAAGCTACAGCATTGTGTGTTTCAAGGATCAGAGGTTAAAGAAAGAGGACTGTTTATACATTCCAGCACAAAATCAGAGATACCATGATGCATTTTGGATGTGTTTTGTATACTCCAAAGACCATGTCTTCTTCATAAAATCTGCAGTTTCCCATTTAGAGTGAAGAGCCTGATTTTCTTGCTTTTTGTAATCCATCCCTGTGGCTGTTTGTGAGGCAGGCCGTGTGGGAAGGGCAGATCTACGTTTCACTCATTAATGTCTTTCTATAATAAACAGAAGGCAAAAACTTTTGACCAGACATTGATCCATCTGAATTGATTGCGAATTTTTACCAGACATCATGAGAAGAAGAAAAAAAACCAGAAGCTGCAATAGTTTATTATTTTCTAATTAAGTTGCTAGCTCTACTCATGCTTCATTTACATTCATTATTAGTAAATTTTCTGGCAGTCAGATCTGCCAGCAATGTTTCAAATACATGTTACCATGCTAACAGAAATCTCAGCAATGCACTCCAACTTTCTGTTTGTACTGCCTACCACCATTGCTTCTGAATGAGGAGGGGGTCGGCCTCTTCTCCCAGATTACTAGTGACAGGACGAGAGGGAATGGCCACAAGTTGCACCAGGGAAGACTTAGATTAGATTTGGGGAAAAACTTTTTCTCTGAAAGAGTGGTCAGGCACTGGAATGGCCTGCCTAGGGAGGTGGTTGAGGCACCATCCCTAGCGCTGTTCAAGAAGCGTTTAGATGAGGTGCTAAGGGATTTAGTTTAGTAGCTTAGTGGGTAGGGATGGTGATAGGAGGATGGTTGGACTAGATGATCATGTAGGTCCTTTCCAACCTAATGTATCTATGAATCTATGAATATATATGACTAATACTTTCCTGCACGTTGAAAGAGGAGGATGTCTCATCCTCTGCTTGTTTAATTTACAAAATGTGAGCATAAGGATATCTACTTGCACAAGAGATCTGTTGCAGAACATTATTCATAATCTCAATTCACTGCCTTCATCAGAACACTGTTTGCCCCCCTTGATTCAATAACCTGGGGCACGATTCACCTGCCCTAATTGAAAAATCTGAAGGTCATCTGCCTAACCCTGACGTGTCATGCTCTTAGAGATCGGTGGAGAAGGATGGGGGGATGCAGAGCATTATGCACTTGGGCTTTGACTCACTGGAGGTTGCGAGGCCCCTTTGTGGGCAGGAGGACAGATGTCTAAAACGAGGCAGGAGGACAGCAGCCCCAGCACGTCACTGTTATTTTTTGTCAACCAACCTGTGCTGTTCCTCGCTGCTTTGGGAAGTCAAGCAAGGAGCTGTCAAATTAGGATTTCATGAAATGCATCAGTCCCTGCAGTGATTTTGTGAACAAAGTGGTACAAACCTAATGAATGAATTATTCAAAAAACAGGCACTTTGTTCAAGGAATGAACTGGGGGAAAAAAATAAAGACAGAAAGAAAAGATGGAAAATAAGCTGGTTTAGATGGGAGAGAAAACTCATCTTCAGTATTTAAGTAGCAGAGGCTTCCAGGCAGCATCAGAGTGTCCTGGCAACTTTAATTATGTGTAGCAATGCCTTAACTCTGGACGTGTGTTCATAGAAATGCTCAAGATTACAGAGTTTGTGACACTTGCCTTGTGCAATCCTTTGGCCGCAGGTTTGTTAGAGTCACACAGACTCACAGCATGAACAGCAGTGCACTGCAGCTTTGCCCAGAGAGGTGTTGGTGCCCAATGGGGGCAGTTGGAAATATTTCCAATTCCCTCCCTCTCTCCTCTGCTAATAACAGTACTCTGCAAACAGTAGACGAAGCCTGACTTCCTTTGTGCCACAATTCTGATGAGAGATGCCTTGTGCCCTCAGAGGAGCCAATAACCATGGCATTTAATTGCTGTTTGTATTCCTCAACTTAAAAGACAGCTGATTTTTTCTTGTTCATAAGATGAGAAAGGAGCAATTATCTTGTGCTAAAGTATCAGCAGAGGTTAGATTCGGCAGTGGAAGGTCTCATACGGCAGAACAAGATCTGTTATTGTAATTATTTTCTGATACGGAGATGACCATGCTGCCTTCAGTGACTGCCAGTGATTGTAAAATCCAAAGTTGAATTGGAAAGAAGGGAAATTCTGAGATCTAAAAAAGCCAACATATGTTGTATGTTTCTGTGTAACCCTCAAAGGATGCTTCATGGCATGGTGGGCAAATACCAGAGCCAAAGGGACTGGGTTGTGTGGAGCAAGGCATCGTTGCTGTGGCCATGCTGTGCCTCCAGCTCAGTCACTGGAAAGCCCAAGAGTTGATACACCACACATCCCTCTTAACAGAGTGGTTTTGTGAACAAGCATTGCACCTATACCACCTTTACTACAAGATCCTTTGTTTTGGTAGAAGAACTTGCAGATCCTAAAGGTCTGCTTTCTCTAAACGGACAAAAGCTGATTCACCAACAACTTATTGTAACACAGATAGACAGCCAAACAGAACTTAGATATGTTAATTTATGCAAATGCAATGCATTACAGTATCCAATTTCTGTCATGTATCGTTTCCATTGTCGAGGAAATAACTGTGTGCCTGATTTCCCTCAGGGTCTGTGAGCTCTCCTGCAGCTCTCACCCAGCACAGAAGGCCAACGCAGTAGCTGATCTCACCCCCACCAAGAGCCACCTCCAAAACCAGCAGGTTCAGAGCCAGATAATGCCTCCTCATGCCTTGCTATTAACTTCTAGAAATAAAACAGTACTAGGCACTGTTGTGGCTTGCCCATCACCTTCTCCAGCAGCAGTGCCTGCAAAGGTGCAGCCAGCACAGTACATGGGTGCTAAAAAGGAGGGATATGGGGTTTGTTTTGTTTCGTTGTGCAGTTCAGAGCATCAACATATTGTGCTCTTGTTTGCACTCTTACCTGCCAAAATTACCAGATATGATGCTCCTTTTTTCAGTGATGACATCTCAAATTAAGCAGTCAGTAGAAACATTCCTTAAAATTATCCTTTCCCTCCTACTCTCCTTTCAGAAGAGGGTTTTACCTGATATGGTTTCTCGGGCACTGCTGTACATTAACCAAAACCTGTTTTCCCTTTCTATGTAAGGCATGGCCTGACAGTGACACGTGGTGAATGGGTTGGTGAGAGCCAATGGCCTGTCCATGTAATCTGAATGAAATAATTTTGTTCAGAAATACTGAATGATTTAAATATCTATTTTTATAGCGAGATAATTAAATGATGTGGATTTCTGTATAAGTTGTGCAGATGTGTTTTCCAGGAATAATCTAAGAGGAAACAAGGCATTCATTCAGCCTCCCAGAAGGCATTTCCAAAGTGAATTTCAAAACAGGTTTCGCCAGAAATCCTGGCAGAAGGGGGTATTTAACTTCTGCAGGAACTGAATTTTCCCCCACTTTCCTGCTTGGGCTCCAAAGCAGAAATCAGTACTCCATGCAGTGCCATTCCGAGCATGCTCCTTGCCAGATCATGGGGCTGTGTGCCACATTCAGCCAGGCTGCCAAGCTCAGCAGGGAGATGCAGCTTGAGAAGGGCTCTCCTGGAGCTTATTTTTAAGCTACTATGTTTTTGCATTACTCTTCCGTCTCTGTCACTGCAAAATTCATGTTACCCTTCTCACTGTAAGAGAGAAGAGCATCTTTTCTGGAGATTGTGCTGACCGACTTCCTGTAGAGTAGGGTCTTCCTTCAGCAAGATTGCAGGTTACTCCAAGCTAAGTGGTGTGCTTGACACCATAGAAGGAAGAGATGCTATCCGGAGGGAACTGTACTGGCTCAAAAGTGGGCACATGAGAACCCAGTGAGGTTCAACAAGGTATTGCACTTGGGTCAGGGCCATCCCAGATATTAATATAGACTGGAAGAAGAACCCTTCTGAGAAGGAGATGGGGATTTTAGAACATGAAAAGATATGAGACAACAGTGTGCACTTGTAGCCCAGGCCACGAACATCCTGGGCTGCATCAACAGAGGGATGACAGCAGGGTGAGGGAGGGAGTTGTACCCCTCTACTCTGCCCTTGTATGGCTCCATCTGGAGTACTGTGTATGGGCCTGGGACCTCCACTGCAAGAGGGGCAGAGCTGTTGGAGTGAGTCCGGAGGAGGCCATGAAGATGGTCAGGGGCTGGAGCAGCTCTCCTATGAAGAAAGGCTGAGAGAGGTGGGCTTGATCAGTCTCGAGAAGAGAAGGGTCTGGGGAGACCTCACTGTGATCTTCCAGTACTTGAAGGGAGCATATAAGCAGGAAGGAAATCAACAGGTTACACTGGTGTATAGTGACTGGACAAGAGGAAATGACTTTAAACTAAAATAGGATAAATTTAAGTTAGGTTTAGTAAGAAATTCTTTACTCAGAGGGCAGTGAGGCCCTGGCACAACTGCCCAGAGAGCTGTGGGTGCCCCATCCCTGGAGGTGCTCAGGGCCAGGTTGGATGGGGCCCTGGTCAGACTGAGCTGGTGGATGCACCCAGCCCACAGCAGGGATTTGAACTAGAAGATCCTTAAGGTCACCTCCAAACAAAGCCATTCTATGGTTCTATGATTCCCATACCTCCCCTCCCACCTGAAGGCTATTGCTCCTGGGGTCAAATAAGTTGTGTGGTCCGAGCACAACTACATGGATAAGGTGTAAAAATGCTATTCTATAGCATCCTATGGATCAAGATGTGTATGCTGTATATGGGAAGTTCCTCTAATAAAAAAGGAGAAATACATTCTGCAGTAAATTGATCAGGAAAAGCACTGCAGGACAAGACAGGACTCAGATCAAGAGGAGTGACACAGAGCTGTCATCACCGGCTCCTGCCTTCCCCTAGGGACAGCCCCCTGCCCCCAGACCCAGCCTCAAAACACAGTAGGAGAGGGGAACCTGTGCAGTCTGAAAGAGGTCCTGAACAGCACAGTGTGATGGGATTTATAAAGGAGAAATTTTTAATCATAATTTTTTAAATCTGTGCAGTTTCATAGTTCTTTTTATCTGAACAGTTGCCTCATTTGTTTTTCCCCCCATTCCAGGAAGGCTGAGGGTCTTTCATATGGTAATGTTCTCATTTATGAAATATTTAAGTGTCTGTTCTCCGCAGGTTTCTGCTACTGATTACATGCCAGGCAGTCAGCTCTTGGCCTCTTCTTCTGAAGGGAGTTAAGAGCATGGAGCAGGGAAGGAACAAGAGAAAGGTCTTGGTGTTATTGTTATTACAAGAAAAAAATCTCTTGGAAGAAAACAGGCAATTACAAGCAAGGAATTAGAATCGTTGTTCTGAGGCAGCATTGCTCTTCACACCTGATTTGTGAAGTGTTGGGTGGGTAGGAGATAACCCCGCTGTCACCTAGGGGGAGGTTGGGTAGAGGTGCTTCATGGCCATGCCAATAGGTTTTGCTGTTGAATTGCTTTTTTTTTTTTTTNTTTTTTTTTTTTTTTAAGAAACGGGGGAAAGGAATTGGCTTTGGTTTTACTCAAGCAACCTCATCAGTTCAGTGCTTGGCTCTATTGGTGTGCTTCAGCTTGGGTCAGTGTTCTTAGCAACTGGAGAGGCTGCCAGGTCCCCGAGCCCAGCTAATGGCACCCAGTTTGGCCATCGTCACCCAGAGGCAGTGCTGGGAATGCTGGGACTCAGTGCTGATGCTCTGCAAGGCCAAGAGCTGCAGTGGGGCTCTCGGCACCCGTGAGCATCATTTGTATTTCACATTCTGGAATCTTAATGAGCTGAACAGTAACCTTTAGAAATGCCAGCATGGAAGCTTTGAGATGTTCAACTACATGGACAATCTCCTTTTTCAGCAATTTGATAACTTCAGGAATATGGTTACAGGAGCTCTATTTTGGGGACCAGTTTGCAACACCAGTGAGGGAGGTTTGTTTCCACAGTGTCAGCAGCTCAAGGCACCAAAATCACAGCCTGGGGTTCCACAGGCAGGAGGCAAGGTGCTTTCATCTGTTCCAGAATTTCAGGCTGCAGAGAAAATGTACTCTTATGTTGTCTCAGGGGAGACTGAAGCCCAGCATAGCATAAAGTGAGGTTCAGCATCTCCTGTCAGACTTCTGCCTCTACAATTCTTTCCTCTAATACAAACATAGATCTGTTGCTAATTAGCACCGTCAGACCAGGCTTGCTAGCACAATACTGTGCAGTAGGGCAGCATCTCTGGTGCCAAAGCCTTTCTAGTGTTGAACTAATGATCCAGTTGGATGAAAAAAAGAAGCCTTCTGAGATACACCCCTCCAGGGTCTCCTGTCACAAAGCAGCAATTATTGTATTATCCCCATAAATATTATAAATTTCCGGGCAAAAGAAGAAGGAAATATCTCTTCAGGGTGGAATTAATAAGACCGAACTTCATTACATCTCCCTAGGACAAGCTAACAAATGTTTTAATAAGACCATGGGAAGGATTTCTCTGGAGCTGGTCATCTTAATGACTTGTTTTCACAACACTGAAGGGGTCATTTGCTCCAACACAGCCAGAGGAATTGCCTAGTAGCTCTGAGCACACTCCTGAGTACATATGTCACAGCTGGGCTGGCAAACAGACATAGTTGTCCATTAAATGGGGGGAAAAAGAGAAAAAAACATCGATTTTCATTTCAGAGCTATTGGTCTCGGACCCATGTGGGACACCTCATATTTGTAGAGGCCTCAAAAGCACTGAGGTGTTAGTGGAGGTAAAGAACTGGTGTAAGGGGGGAAACAAGGGTGGCCATGAGGGAGTGCTTCCTGGGATGTCAGCTCTGCCTTCTGAGCTTCTTGGCCCATTCCCTGGACCTGGAGCTTTATAGCTGTTCAGGTTTTCAAAAGCACAGTTAAGAAAGTCATCCTGAAATCATTTATAACACACCAGGATTCTAATAGCTCTGCGATCAGATGTTTACATCAGCAGCAAGCAGCTGCTTTTTGAGTTCCCTCATGTCTAACCTGATGGCTTATCTGTACCACAAAGATACAGTTCTTCTGGTTCTTCCTGTGGAGACAGCAGCATCTCGGTGCTGTGGGTTTTCACTGACCACCATATCAAACCAGTGACTTACAGGAGACTGAGATAAACTTCTCAGGATGAACGCTGGCACAAGCAAAACCTTTGGAAACACCACAGTGAGAAGATCTGTGGCTCATTAAGAGCTGACCATTACTTTTCTACTTCTTCATTGGGCAATAGGTCATCTAGTGTCCCAGGGCAGAGAACAGCAAGGCAGAGAGAAAATGCGTGTATAGTCCATGCCTTCTTAAAACCTTCTATTTTCCAAAAGGAGCAGGCTCATGTGCCTGACTTGGTGAGAAATTGTTAGGTGGTGCTGGTAGGATGCAAGCAGTGGAGTCCTGGAGAGCAGCAGGAAACTGGGGGCAAATTGCAGCACAGCTTTTGGTTTATTTGATCAATTCATTTCCAGCCTTGTAACAGAGACTGTGCACAGCTCAGCCTTTGCTTTCAGCTGGGGAAAACTGCAGAGGGGCTCATCACTGCTCCAGTGACACCCCAGCACCTGCAATCAGAGCAGGGCTGGTTGCTGGGGCTTAATCAAAATTCCTCTGTAATTTTAGCCAAGCCTGCTCAGGTGCCTGATTAATGTATTTATGCCTTGGTTTTAACAGGCTCCCATGTGCAAGGCCCTAGGGAAGAAATCAGCAGTGAGCGGGAAACGCTGAAGAATTGGGTTCAGATCCCAAATGCAATTATATGTTTTTGCCATGGAGATTTGCCAGTTTAATACCCCTCCTTAGCATGAGTGTATGAAGTGGGAGATCGTTCAGAAATTCAGGAACATTTGGGAATGCATCTATCCTTCTGCCCCCCCAAGCCCCCCCCAAATGTTCCCACACCATGTCCTTGGGCCTCCCAGTGAAAACTGTTTAATTCACCCCACTGAAGTCCTCTTTGGGGACACCTGCTCCTTTTCACAGCAGCACAGATGAGCAACTGGAATTCTGGATGTTTGTGCTGGGCTGTTCTCGCAAACTGGGCAGTCCAGGCTGGCACAGGGTTTTGCTATTGCTCTTCCTGTCCTACCCACTTACAACAGGTGGGCACTATCGGTATGGCCCCAGGACCCCACTCAGCCTTTCTTTTCTGCTGACAGTTATTCACCAGACACTGATAGGTGGTGAACATCATGTGGGGTGGCTTTCTTGGGCTGATGTTGGAGCAGCTAGGCTGGGGTGAGACCAGTTGGACTGCTGTTGGACTGTCTAGGGTGGTGCTGGGACAGAGTTGGACTAGCTGGGCTGGTGTCAGTCTGGTTGGGTCTGAGTCAGTCTGGCTGTGTTGGTTTCAGTCTGCTTGGGCTGGTGTTAGTAGAGTTGTGCTGGTGTCAGTCTGCTTGTGCCGGTGTTGGTCCAGTTGTGGTAATGGCCCATGGGAGGTGGGAGGAGAACATTGCAGAGCAGCAGGAGGGCTGTGCTGGTGAAGAGACTCTAAGTGCTTTAAGAAAATCAGTTGTGCCAGGAAAACATTGTTTAATTATTTCCCCTCTCTAGAGGGTTTGGATTACTGGGGGAGCCCCTAGCACATAGAAGTACAAAAAAAAATTAAAAAAGATGCAGTTTGCTCAATTTAAACCAACAGAGACAAATATCTTAGAAAACCTCTTTGAGGCTGAACAAGGTGAGACGGAACTGTTTGGAGCTGGGATGAAGTAAAGGTAGTTTCATTACCTCATTTGAGTTAATTTATCAGTGATTACCACCAGACCGAGCTGAGTGTCACCGTGCTGTCCCTGCCCACAGGTGTATGAGAGTGGCAGCAATGTGGACCAGTTTGTCACCCGCTTCCTGCTGAAGGAGACGGCCAACCAGACCCAGTCACTGCTGAGTTCAGTAGAGAGCGCCGTGGATGCCATTGATGAGCAGACCAACCCCTCCAGGTCGGCTGCTGCCCCGTCCCCTCCATCCTTGCTTCTCTGCTGGTCTCATTATGAGGGGCTTTATAGTGTCATATAAAATGTATATCACCCCTTGAGGGGGTGATAGACAAAGAGAAGCTGGTGGAGCAGCTGCCTTTCCCAGCTTCCCCAGGAGCTCTTGGTGCTTTCCTCTGAGCAAAGCCACCTCTGGGACCTGCTGGCTGTGTCTGGGGTGTGCTGGGACATTCCATGATGTCTCCATCCTCATCTCCATTCCATCCCATTCCCACTCTCTCCCCCATCACATCATTGTTCATCCCCATCCCCATCCCTGACCTCCTACCACAGGGGAGAACCTGGGGAAGGTGGAAGAGACTGCTTTGAGATTAATCTTAGCCAGGGCTGAAATACTGAGAGATATCTGCAGCATTGCCCAAACAGCCCCATTTGGGGGCACTATCAAGTGACTCTGCCATACCCAAACCAAGAGGCCCACAAGTGCTGGGGTGTCCCTGGGCTGTACTTAGTGGAGTGTACCGGGTGTCCATTGGTTTCATCTCCCCATTGTGGAAGGCTCCAGCAAGGCATGGTGCAGAGCAGATAGAAATAACAAGGGCTATCTGGGAGTGCTGAGAAGGAAGTGAGAAGCAGTGAGAGCTGCTGAAAAGTCTTCACTGTCTGTTGTTTGCTGGTGTGTGGTCCTGACTCATCATGAAGGGTACTGGAGCTGTTTTTTAATGGTGAAGATCACCAGAAAAAAAAAAAAAGAAAAAAAAAAGCACAAAACCCACCAATCTCTTACATCAGGTGACCTAAAAAGCAGAGAACCAGAGGGCTGTGAAACATCAGCCTGGCAGTGCCCCGCCCATCTCCAGCACCCACTTCCTTGCAGGCAGTGCCCTGGCCCAGCTGGCCTCACATTGATGGAGCCCTGGCACCACAGTCCTGTGCCCAGCTACACACCCACCAGCCAGATTGCGCCCCAGGGCCACAGGAAGAGCAGCCAGAGCGGTGAGTGGACATACCTTCCACTGCCCCAGCAGCCTGCAGCAGCACATTCCCAGGTGTTGGGTGGATGCCCACAGGCACCTCTTGCTTTGTGTCCCCACAGGTGCCCCTGAGCCCAGGCAGGATGGGCTGGAGGGGCAGATCGGCAGGCTGGCCGCGCTCATCAGCAGGCTGGAGGACAAGGTAGGGACTGTGCTTGCTCAGCATTGCCCCAGCCACCTCCACCATTGGCAAGAGTGCCATGGAGGTGAAGCCTCTTGCAGAGGCAGTCTTACTCCATCTAGGGACAGGCAGAGGGAATACCAAGGTGCCAGACGTTTCTGAGACCCTCGAGGTTGACCCAACGCTTTGAGAGCAGAAGGGTATGGGACAGTGATTTCCCTTGGGAGAAACGCAGTGTTGGCAACTTGAGGCCATTCTAAGGCTGATGGGGTGATGTGGAGCCATGTGCCAGGTCCCTGGCCTAGACCTCACCAAGGTCTCCATTGTGCCGTGTGTCTTCAGATGCCAACTCACACCTGGTGATTCCCATGGGCACCAGGCTGGGCTCTTCCAAGCATCCTAGTGTTCCCAGGGCAGGAAGTGACTTCCATTCCCCTCCCCTCTTATGGGGCACTGCTGCCCCCAAACCATTTAATGCTTCTCCTGCACCAGGGCTCCTTCAGTGGCTGCCCCCAAGCAGTGGACAGCAAAGGCACACACTGCCTCATCCTCCCTTTCCCCTTTGCAGACTCTCTGGTTTGACCTGCACCAGCGGCTGTCGGACAGCGAGAGCACAGCTTGTGCGGTGAGCATGTGGCTGTCCCACCCCCATCATCCCATGGTGTCTCTGCATCGTGTCCCTGGGGGGGGATGCTGTACACACTGGGTCTCACATGTTGCTCTGACCCCTCTCCCAGTACCTCCTCCTGGTGCGGGACGAGATGACAGTGTCACACAAGCACCTGGGCGAGTTCTGCAGCTCCCTGAAGCAGTACCTGAAGAGCGTGGCCGGGAAGAGGGACTGCTTCCAGTGGGTACCCAGGGGAGGCACCGGGGGATGGGGTCAGTGGGAGGTTGGGGTGCTGGGAGCTGGGGGCACCCTCAGTGGCTGCAAGGACAGCAGCTGGGGGTGCCCCCATGGGGAGGTTGTGGGTCTTGGGGATTCCCCCAACAGTTCACCCTGCCCCCACCACTGCCAGCGTCACTGCGGTCAAGCTGCCGGACGGAGTCACCTTCATTGTCTATGAGTTTTGGGAGACCGAGGAGGACTGGAAGAGGTAGAGAGGGATGGGTGGGTAGCTGCCAGCTGAGGGGGTTGGAAAAGCTTTGAGGGGTGGGAGCAGGGCTTAGCTGAGCCAGTGCCTTGGGCATGTGGGAGGGGTCTGCTGTCCCCTTCCTGGTGGCAGGAGTGGGGGTCCCAGGGATGTGTCTGCAGGGTTCAGGCAGTCCGGATGGATAAGTGGGGTTGGATGGTCATGGAATGGGGAGCATGGGGATGCTCTGGGGGAGGGCACAGGGAGAAGAGGTCCGCCTTCTTTCCCTCAGAGGAAGCTGTGTGGGGTGATCTGGGGGGTCAGGATGGTAATTCTGGGCTGTGACACACCGCAGGCACCTGCAGAGTGCCACCTGCAAGGGCTTCCAGCACGTCAAGGTGGATGCACTGAGCCAGCCCGAGGCCATTTCTAGCGTGGCTGTGCCAGGTAGGACCTAGGGTGGGGGTAGGACCCAGGGTGGGGGCACAAGCAGCCCCTGGGCAGTGGGGAGCACAGTTGGTGGTGGAGCTGAGGGGATGCATGCTGGGCTGACATTGGGTGATTCCAAACAATTTCTTCCTGCAGCCGCCTGGTGCACCCTGAGCCAAGACTGACAGTGTGGGGACCTGGCTGTGCCCCCAACCCCCTGCCAGGCACTGTCCTCCCCTATTGTGTTGGCTGAAGGGAGGTGAGATTGTCACCTGTCTGCAGCAAAGGAACCCCTCTTGTCTCCTGTCAGCAGCACCTCAGCTGCCCCCCTCCTGGGGCACCTCTCCCTACATGGGGTGAGCTCTTTGGGGCCCAGGAGGGGGTGATGATGAGGTGGATATGGTGGGAGCAGACCCCTCGGTATGCAGGGGGGGACTCTGGTGGGTAGACCTGGCACATGGGATGGAGAAGGGATGGAGATCTGTGGAGGACATGGGGCCCCAGTAGGGTGGAGGCAGGTGCCTCACAGGCCCAGGGGTGGCTGCTACCCCAGCCCCAGGGTCTGTAAATCCATGTGTGCCTGTCTGTCTGTCTGTCTGCACATCCTGCCCCATCCTGCCCAGGCTCGTGTGGGAATGTGAGGGCCTTGCAAGTTGACCCCCCTCTACCTAAGCATTTATTAATAATAGAACAACAGAACTGATGATTCTGAATAAACCGCGATGGAAGCCAGTTGCAGTGTGGCTGTGTCTGGGGTAGGGTGGTGGGGGACATGGGAGGACACAGGGGTGCACATCCCCTCAACGCAGCAGACCCATCACGGCCAGGGCAGCGCTCTGCCCACACACGAAGGTGCCCCCCAGCACAGATAGGACACCCCAGGTGATGAGCACAGCCCTGCGGGGACACCAGGGGGAGCAGTGGGACACGGCCCCTGCTTCAGCTATGGGTCTCCGCAGTGTCCTGTGCTGCTCCAGCTCCTGTGCAATGACAAACAACACCTGGTCAAAAGCCTGGGAGCTACCCCCTAAGATGTCCTCATTGTCCTCACTGCCACTGCAGCAGATTCACAGTGGCTGCCAGGGCCAACCTGAGCCCCCCAGGTGTGACACTTACCCCCAAGCTGCGCTGCTGCTCCATCACGGGGTCACCAGCGCCGGGTGGGCGAGGAGTACAGAAAGGGGTGGGGGTCACCTCCCCAAACTGCCCCAGACACTATCCAGGCATAGCAATGGGGACGCAGTGCCCAGGAAGCACCCAAGGGCCACCCTTCACTAAATACCGAGCCCCTCTGGCCCCCAGCATCTCCAACCCAAATCCCAGGGCCACAGTCCCCTGAAGACATATCCCTGGCACATGGGACATCCCCTGATAACCTGGGCTTCTCCCCGAAACCATGACATCCCTGATGTATGGACACACCCCTGATTATTGGGCACCTCCCTAGTGTGTGGGCACATCTGTGGTACTCTGATGCCTGGACGCATCCCTGATATCTGAGCACATGCCCACTGTGTGGGCTCCTCTCCAAAACCTGGGCATATCCTTGGTACACTGTCATCCCTGACACCCAGGCACACCCACAATGCCCATGCACATCCCTCATACCTGAGTGCACCCACGATGCCCTCCCTATATTGGGAAATGACCCCACACCAACTCCTCCAACCCATCAGAGCCTTCATGTCCCACATTAAGTGCTGCTCCAAATCCCGCCCCTCCCTCCACATGGGGCTCCCACCCCATCACGCATATTCCCATGGGGACCCCATGCCCCAGCCATCAACCAGGAGGACCCTGTGCCCCATGCCCTGTCCCACCCCCAAGCCTGCACTCACTTTTTGGGTGCCCCAATGGCTTGTGTCCCTGTCATGCACACCAGGCACAGCCCTGCCACAAGCACACATGCTCAGCTCCAACCTCGTGGGTAGAGAGCCCCCAGGAACAAGGCCATAAGGGCCCTGCAGCCCCCCATCCCACTCCCTCCCTATGCTTGCCTGGGAAGATGAAGATGAAGAACGCACTGATGCCACCAATGAGCTCGATGACCTTGCCAATGTCAGGGACGAACAAGGCGATGGCAAGTGTGGCAGCCATCCATGAGATGGTCAGTGCCACACGGCTTTGCCACTCATGCCCTTCAGATGCCAGTATGGCCTCAAGCTTAGGGTGTGCCCACAGGTCCTGCACCACTGACCTGGGCAGTGAGGACAGCTTAGGAGGAGGGGCATGGGAGGGACTGAGGGGATAGGGATGGCCCAGCAGTGCCCACTCACCGTCCCAGCAGCACCACAATGGGGTAGACGGTGACAATGGAGACACCAAACAGCAGGCGGGCAACGATGACAACAGGGTCGTTCCCAGGGTAGGACATCAAGATGTCGGGAGCCACATCCTCACCGAAGGTCAGGTAGCCATAGAGCCCTGTAAGCAGGGAGGTGGCCATGGGCTGTCACCAGGGAGGGGATAACAGTGCCCCATACCACCAGCAGAAATGGGGTATAGAGGCGGGAAGGAAGGAGGCGGACCCACAGACCCCCAGGAAGTGGCGGTGCTGGGGTTACCAGTGAGGGAGTAGATGAGGAGGCAGATGAGCATGGAGAGCACGGAGACGGCCACCCAGTGGAAGAAGCTCTGGTTGCGCATGCTACTGTAGATGGCCACGCAGGCCTCGTGGCACTGTAAGGGGACAGCACAGCCACCTCCCCTCATGCAGCAGCCCATGGCGGTGTTCCCAGGGACACCTTCTGCCCTGCAGCTTCCCACAGGAAACCCGTCCCAACAGCACCCTTTGGATGGGGACATACCTGGAACCCGAAACAGATGGTGGGGATGACGCTGAACATGGAAGCCCAGGAGGTGGCCCTGTGACACGGCGAGGAGGAAGAGCGAAAGAAGACGAGGTCCCGGTGGCAGAGGGCATCCCCCCGCAGAACCCCCGGCCTGCCCGTCCGGGGCCGCTTCCTCTGTTGTGCCACCGCTGGAGCGGGCCAGGGGACGACGGCGCTGCGTTACCTGGGGGGACGGGCGGCCTGCGGGGGTCCCAGGCTCCCACCCTGCAGGCGGTACTTGAGGACGATGACCAGCGTCAGGTAGCAGGCGGCCAGCGTGCCCAGGATGCTGCGGGGACGCGGCCGTCACGGGGCGGGCAGGGATCAGGGCCCGGGCCGGGCGCTGCGGGCGGCCATCCCGGCGCAGGACGGCTGTGGGCACGGGGAGACGCGGCCGTACCTGGAGTGCTTTTGGAAGCCGATTTCCCGGGGCACGGACAGCGGGAAGATGACCAGGCCGCAGAGCACCGGGAGGGTGAAGCGCTGATCCACGTACCACGGGGAGCCCTCGCCGAGCGCGCCGGGCGGGTACAGCGAATCGCACACTGCAGGGAGGAGGCGGCTGCTCCCAGCGCGGGCAGCGCCTCAGCACCCCTCAGCCCCCAGGAGCTCACGTTTCTCCAGCTGGTCGCCCACCACGCGCAGCAGGGCCACGGCGATCATGAAGAGGTTGAGGAGGAAGCAGAGCTCGCAGAGTCTCCCCGCCGCCGGGCCGCACACCGCCCGCACCACGCCTTGGTAGGTGGGCTGGGCGCTGAGCGCCGCCGCGTAGCCCAGCACCACCAGCCCGCTCACCAGGAACACCAGCGAGCCCTGCGGGACGCAGCGGGAGCGCACGGCCCCGCACGGAGACGCGCAGGGGATGTGTGGGTCAGCCCCGGTGCCAACCCGTCCTCTTGGCGGTGGCCCCAGGGAGAAGGGGGAAGGAGGGGGAGAAAGAGTTCTACGCGGTCCTTTGGGGTTGGATTGGGGTTTTCGGGGTATGCAGGGGACCGACAATGAAAACGTGCTTTAGGTTGAGCTACAAGTTGACTTCAGCGTAGAAGGTGCAAAGGGTGGTAGCGGTTTTTGCAGCCTTTGTCCTGGCATGGGATCTGCACGCCTTGTGGCAGGAAGGGCCCCGGAGCACCGGTGACAAACGTGCTGTGAGAAGTTTAACTCCTGCTCTCAACCTGATCCCGCTTCAGCCACAACCTCATCTTCCTTTTGGGCACCATTGCCAAGATCCCAGAAGAGCTGGGAATGCCCAAACAGGCTCTACCAACACTGCATCCTCCCTGTCCTCATCCCTGTTACCATCCTTCTCCCCATCCCCATCCCAACCCTCATCCTTGTCCATCCCCATTCCCACCCCCATCCCGGAGCTACCCCTTTGGGCATCCCCCATTCCCTTACCAGCTCCACCAGGATGGCAGGCATGGCACCCCCAGCCTTGCTGAACGCCCAGGGGAAGCTGAGCAGCCCGGCACCCAGTGCAGACTTGAGCATGATGAAGACGGCGCCAGCAGAGGAGAGCCCAGCGCTGCCCGTGTTCTGCAGCCCCAGCAGTGGTTGGCCCTCGCCCCCCTCCATCTCCCAGTGGCCCTGGAGGGGACTGGGCTGGGTCAGAGAAACATGTTCCACTCTGTCCCCCTCTAGCAGTCCCTGTGGGGGCGGGAGCGGGGCTCTGACCCCCGCCTCCATGAGGGATGGAAGGGAGGCACTACAGGGGGACTCCCCCAAGACCACCCAAGGGAACGGGCATTATCCCCAGTCTAGGGACCCAGGGACAAGGGGCCCATCCCCTGAAGGGGGTGGATACGCTGTGGCTTGGTGCAAATGCTCCTGCAAGATTGACACATGTCACCAGCCACAGGCTCAAAGCACAGGGTCCCCAGCACCAGCTGACAGCCCCTAATGCATTTTTGATTTCCCAAGTATGTGGCCTTCTGATCTCAGTAAGATGGATAAAGAGACTTTAATCAGCTGCTAGGAGGAATTATGGATGGCTAATTGTGCCTGCCACCTCCATTACATCTCAGCTGCCTATGGGGCTTAGAACCATTTAAAAGGGTCTTCCAGACCTTCATTAGTTGCACACCAAAGACTTTGGGAATAATCGGCCTCTCTGATCTAGAAATTGGCCACTGGGCTGTAAAATACCAGCCAGTGGGAAAGGCTCTTAATTTGGACTGGCACTTTGATACAACTTGACTCCGATTTCAAGGCTGTGCAGGGGCTGTAATCTCTCATTAGTGTTGTGATGAGAGGAGCAAGCCTCCTCATTAGTGCTGAAGTGGAGGCATAAAAGCCTTCCAGGCTCCCTCCTCCTGGCAAAGACATTCAGCCCACCTCCCACACCAGCACAGCAGCCCTATGTAGGTTTCTGCAGGCTTTGGTGCTCCCTAGCTGGCATTTTTCCCCCCTTCCCCCATTTCCTGCAGCGCTCCAACCCCCAGGCTGTAAGCCATATTCTGGACTGGCAGCTTCACCCACTGGGTGAAGCTGGGCCTCTTTCCAGTAGCCCTCCTACGTATATGATGGAAAAGCTCCTGTCTATGTCTTTTCACAGAATCACGGAATTGTAGGGGTTGGAAGGGACCTCTAGAGATCGAGTCCAACCTTCCTGCCAAAGCAGCTCCCTAGCCCAGGTTGGTGTCCAGGAGGGTCTTGAATGTCTCCAGAGAAGGAGACCCCACCACCTCTCTGTGCAGCCTGTGCCAGTGCTGTCACTGCACTGTGAAGAAGTTCCCACACACATTTGTGCAGTACTTCCTATGCTTCAGTTTGTGGCTATTTCCCCTCATCCTATCGCCACACACTGCCGAGAAGAGTCCAGTCTCATCCCTTTGCCTCCTGCTCCTTAGGTATTTTAGACGTGGATCAGATCCCCCCTGAGTCTTTTCTCAAGGCTGAACAGCCCCAGGTCTCTCAGCCTTTCCTCATAAGGGAGGTGTTCCAGGCCCTTTGTCATCTTTGTAGCCCTCCGCTGGACTCTTTCTGGGAGATCCCAGTCTTTTTTATACAGTCTGGAGCCCGTTTCATTTCTGGGAGCCCAGAACTGGATGCAACACTCCAGGTGAGGCCTCACCAGGGCAGAGTAGAGGGGGAGGATCACCTCCCCCAACCTGCCAGCCACATTCTTCTTAATGCAGCCCAGGATCCCATTGTCCTTCTTGGCCACCAGGGCACACTGTTCATGGCCAACCTGTCATCCACCAGGACACCCAGGTCCGTCTCCTCAGAGCTCCTCTCCAGCAGCTCATCCCCCAACCTGTACCAGTGCATGTGGTTATTCCTCCCTAGGTGCAAGACTCTACACTTGCTCTTGTTAGACCTCATCCAGTTCCTTTCTGTCCAACTCTCCAGCCTGTCCAGGTTTCACTGAATTGCAGCACAGCCTTCCTACGTATCAGCCATTCCTCCCAGCTTTCTATCATCAGCAAACTTGCTGAGGGTGGACTCTTATCCCCTCATCAAGATCACTGATGAAGATGTTGAACAGGACTGGACCCAGCACTGAACCTGTGAGGAATAATGCAGTTACCTTTGTCTGAGGGCCCTCCATATCAGAGGTGCAAGAGTGTGATTAAATCCTCTTATTTTGGACTGTCAAAATCCCCATTACCCTAATGCACGTTTGTTTTAATTCAATTCTACAACTTGCTCTCACTGACCTACAGCAGAAAGAAAGTCATGCAGCACACTGTCTCAGCTTCATATAGATAACATATTTATTGAAAATCTGCTTCACCAACAATGGTGAAATCATGACCAAAAATTACAAAACATCATAGTAGTTGGCTTTATAAAAATAAACTGCGGAACTATGTCAAACTGATTTGTACTAGACTTGCCTGCCCCCTCCCTTCCTTCGATGAATTAAGTTACACTCTTCAGTGTTACACCATTCTAGAAAATTGCATCCTATCCAAAAAATGCACTTGCGTTTCCTTAGCAGAGGTCCTTAAAGTGACTTTTCCCCCTGCCCTCCCCAACAATAAATATAGAAAATAGCCTCTAAACAAATAAATTTTAGTTTGGTCAGCTTACAAAAAAAGGTCAATTTTCTCCGTCGTGGGATACATATTCATGTGACTAAGCAGCCTGTTCAACAGCATTCAAGTCTTTGGTGGGTTTGGCTGCTTAAAGCTCCGGTTTTCTGCACAAATGATCAGCTGAGGTCCTTTTTTAATCTCCAGAAGCCAAAGATTGTGAGATGACGTCAGACGTGTATCACCAGTATGATCACTGCATTTGCTGCACCTTTGCTGGGAGTGATCTACCATCCAGGAAAGCAACCAGTAAAAGGAGGTCATCTTTGGCAAACAAGAGCTTTCACACAGAAGGCGTCTTTGGTGGATGAACCTGTTGCATGAGCTGCAGTCGCTTCACTCGTGGTTTCCGTCTCTTTGGCCTGCTCTTTGCTTTGTTGATCTGCACCACAAAGAACGCCAGAACCACCATGGCACCGAGAAAAGCAAAGACTGGAATAGTCTGTCCTACATCCTGGTTGTACCGTCCAGGCATTATACCTAGAGAGGCAAAGAGGTTTATGGCCACACAAGCTACAGCCAGATTACATTTCAGACAGGAAGATTAACAACTGCAGACCGATTAGCAGAAATAAGACAGGATGCTAACTAACTTCACAGAAAAGCACCGGCATTTCCACCTTGACCTACTTGGGAACACGAGAACATAACCCAGACTACCCTTACAACAAAACCTTAATTTCCTCATGCTGCAAGAGAAGTGATTTTGCTGCTGGTCTGGAGACTGCTCTAGCACACGGCAAGGAGAAGCTATACAACCCTTCCTATTTAAAGGCATCATCTGTCTTGCAGCTCAGACTGGGAAAAGAACATGTGTGAGGCTTTAAAAAGGCTTCCAGGTGGACATGCAGCACTGAGCTTGTAAGGAGCTGTTCCAAGTGCTCTACATTGTTTGTTAGTACAACACCCTTCCCAAAGCACTGTTCTGACAAATTCTTCTGGACTCTGCTTTTACATCTGTGTACTCACACAAGGAATTCTCATTAGCAGGAGGTATCATCACAGCTCCCAAGGACAGAAACTACTGCTGTCTACTACTGGTGCCAAAATAAATCTGGGTTGGCCAAAGAGCACTCACCAAAATCTTCCTCTCTGTATGCCACACATGGTCCCTTTCAAGTAAGCTATTCATAGGCAAAAACATTTATCTCGGACTTCATTGGTCAGTTTTATACAACACAACCATGCTAACATTTGCATATTTTCACAACTGAAAGAAAATGTGTCCTCCCTTGACTTAAAATACTATCTTTCAAACCTTTCAGTACATACCTCCAGGAATGTCCCATGCTCCACTTTCTCCAGGGGACAGTGGTCTCACCTGGGGTCGGTTCTGTCGAAAATTGGGCAGAGCCACTTTATCAAGGTCAACTGACAGTAACTTCTGATGTTTCCAAAGGTTGCTAGAAGAAATGTAAAGACAGATGTTTGACCACTAACTTCAGCAAAGCAAGGAATTTTGCAGAAACATGCTAGAAAGTGCCAGCTAAAACCAACCAGCTGCTCACTAACTTGGACCTGAAAGATAACATGCTCTTTAGGTTTTGCAGCTTACAGGCCTCCTGACTTCCACTCAGACGTCACATGGATGCAGTTAGATCAACATCTATTTATTAGCAACTCTCTTGCATGCAGATATTACCATTAGGAGCTCTGCAGACAAGAACGGGCTTTGTGCTGACACATTTACCTCCAAGTGACTGACAAATAATACACTGGAAGGCAGAGTTAGGTGAGCTATCTGAGGAATTGTTTCAGAAAACTATTTCAAAGGCATGCACTGATGATGGATTTAAGCAAGCCCTTGAACTTTAAGTTGGAATCACTCAATCATAAAAAGGCACTGACTTGTGAAGCTCTTTTTAAAATCCCTCTGTTTCATAAAATACAGCGTAACTATCAGGTGAGTGAAAATTATTCACTGAAGTGGCATTAATCACTATTTCCTCTTTACAATCTGGTTCTCTAGTAAAGGAATTCCAGCTGTCTTTTTCAAAAGCAGACGGAACAAATAATTTTCAAGCTGAACTTGGAAGCCTGACTTCTTACAGAGTTGTGAGACAGACATATGCTAACCTGGGAGCAGTTTCATTCAGAGGCTGTGGTTTGGCCCAGGAGAGATGAGGACAAGCAGGAAGGGAACGGGGTTTAGGGTCTCCCAAGTGAGCCTCTAGCACCTTTGAGTATCGATGGAGATGGTTACCTGCAATTCACAGCAGAGACAGACCGTGTCACAAATACAGTTCCCAACATTTGCCTCGAGCTAAATGGAGCTGCTGTAAAATCAGGAGCTCTTTACAGTAATGACTCACAGCTAAATCTCAGAGCTAGAATTAATTAATAATTTTAAGGGTACCTTACAAAACAGTAAGACTGTGCACCTAAAGTAAGCTAAGTTTTGCTGGCCAGCATGTGAGATGAGACTTTACGCACACTCTGTAGGCAGTAACTAGAATACCTCCTAGCAGAATGAGGGCACTGAAAATAGTCCTATAAGCATAACATTTTCTTTAGTCAAATCATGACAGTATCATTACAGATCAAGGTTTGTGAAGGTGCTCTCTTCTAGTAAAACAGCAGAACATCAGAGCTAACCTTACTGTCAAAGGCCTGCCTGGGTCTTTCTAAGTTCCACTCTGACATCCTATCAGTTGCAGGCTCTGCTCACAAGTAAGGCTCTCACCTTCCATCCGCTCAGGGAGAGAATAACCCTCTCCTGATGGTGGTCGCTGTCGGTTTTCAGAATGGCTGAGACTTGGAGGCATCACACCATAGGAAGTGTACTGCAGGAGGGAATCCAGGAGCCAAAAGCAGTCTGCGGGTTTCATAGTCCCGAGCCCCAGAACAAAATATGCATTAAGTTACATTTCAAATGGGTTATCTTACTATTAAGTAATGTACCACGACATTTATATAAGTGCTAGTTTCTCATTTTTGTTATTCTCCCTTTGAAGTTCTAAGTCTAATTTCAGCAAGATGCAACTTTCAACCACTCCTCCTCCACCAATACAAAGACATGAAAATGATCTGTTCACTCTTAAAATATCTTCTTGTCTTGTGTACCAAATCAGGTTTTTTGGGGAATAAGTCATAAAATGGCAGGTTTCAAATATGGGAATTCTAGTTTGGGCAAGGCCATCCAAGTCCCTGAAAAAAATAGGAAGTTTTCCAGTGTGGAAACACAGGGAGCTGAAAGCTTCTGTTATCATTTGTTATCATTTCTGTGAGGGAAAAAGAGAAGCAACCTTTTAAGAGGATAAAATAATACCCTGTAAAGAAAATTAAGAATGATGCAGTGTTTTCAGTGGAAAGTTATAATTCCTTTGCTTTCTCAAGCTTACTATGAAAAAATAAAATAAAAAAGGAAAGGAAGAGGTTCCAGCTACATCCCAGCTAAAGGAAAAACAGTACAAACAGCAGCTGTGGGACAGACCAGACCAGGAACCAACATCACAATACACTTAATCACGGTTTTCCTTTGCACTTCAATGGCATTCTCCCCTGAAATATCATTGCCATCCAGAGCCACCCCTGCTGAACAAGCACTCCACCTGGTTAACATCACAATTCTCTGAAAATTCCATTTCAGAAGTGCAGTGACATCTTAGCATCTATTTCCACTGACCGTGAACTACTTTCCTCAGAACCTCTCCTCCCAGGGAACCCTTGGCTGGGAATAGGAATTAATCTTCATAATCCTGATGTCCTTCCCCTTTGATTGTTAAAGAGGTCAATCAGATTTTAAGGATTTATATTCACAAATGTGAGGAATTTATTTAAAGTGACCAATATCTCTACAGGAGACATAGCTGGTTCACAACTTAAAAGCCAACTTTGAAGGATTTGAGAGACTTCCCCTTTTTCCTGCTTCACAGGTCACACTGAATTTAACAGCATTAGGAAAGTCACAAAGCACCATTCTCTATTACAGCTCCACACCTTCACTTAGGCTACACGCCCTCAATAAACTACAGCACACAGAGGAGGCACTGCTATGGTGGTGTTACAGCAGGGAACACTGCAAAGGAATGAGAGAGTACAAAACAAAATCTGTAATGCTACGTAACATTCTGAAAATGTAACTGGGAAAAAAGTGAAGAGGTCCCATCGTGGTTTCTGTACTACTTGGAGCATAAGCTCAAAGTTCCTGAAACAAAAATACCACGAAAAAAAACACAAAGCCAAACAACCAAACAGAAAACATTAAAATCAACACCTAGGTCATCCATAATTGAAAAACAGGTCAGAGGTGTATAGGAAAAAATGCTCCCACTCATCAAGTCTATTTAACATGCACCATTCTTTTTGTTCCAACTGCACCTTACACCATTTTCAGCACAGTTCTACAGAAACGAGATGAATAACCAAGCAGGAATTGTTTACAGATTCCCTAGAAAAGAGCTATTTCTGGTGGGAGCTGTTAATAACCCAGAGGACACCTGACTGCTTAAGAAAAATACTTCTTCCTGCATGCCAAAGCATACACACCTTTCTGTCGATGGCTGTCATCCAAGCAATTAGAGTCACCATACAGAACGATTCTGCCACCACCCTCGGAAGGAACTTGGTAAAGTCCCAAAATAGGAACATTTTCAATTACAGCAGTCTCCTGTTTTAAAACTTCAAGACCTACAGCAAAACACAAATAAATTTCACTGCCTGAAAAGCAACACCAGCTAGTCTAAAAAGCAAATTTACAAATACAGTCATGCCACTCTTCATGTCACACATTTATGAAAAATGTTTTTTAAAAAAGCTATGTTACAGTAAAAATGAAACTGCTCCAAGACCCTGATCATGAAGCTTTCTCCTGATACTGGTATTTTCTTACTTCTGTGGAGAACTGAAAAAAGAACTCGCATCAAGGCTTACCTTCAATGTTCTTGAATTAAAAAATCCTAATATTTTCATGAACAAGTTTAAAATCAAAGTGATCTGCCTTAAAAATCCCTTTATGTTGTTTTAGCCCTTCCGCAGAAGGCTACACACCGTATCTTAAAAATCAGCCATCACAATGCATATTGCTCTTTGCGAACTTAAACTTGCTGTCATGTCTGTCTACTGCTACAAGAAAATCTATTATGCAACAAAAAAAAGAGAAAAAAGACATTCCATCAATTATGACATCTGTCTGTTAACAGCAGCTGTGAGATGAGAGCTCTAACTGAACTTGTTTACAGCAGCAATTCAGAGGTAGCCTGCCTTAAAGACTGATGGACCTGCATTTCAGCAACTCTGCAGCACTGCTTTCCCTTACACTTTGCCTGTTTTCCTTTCAATTTATGAACGAAGGAAAGTATTGTCTAGTAAGGATACATATTCCCAATGAACAAAAGAAACACGAATTATCCCACCCTTTCCCCCACTTCGGCCAATTGCACCTGCTCCCCACCCCAGGCACTCCTGCAGCCAGAAGGCAGAGCCAGCTGTCACTGCCCACTGCCCTGCCTTGCCCTGCCCCCACATCAGTCTCTTCAGAAATACTTGCACCACTATCACAGACAGCAATTTTTGAAGTATAATTAATAAGTCTGCCTCTGAAAACATGGCAAATATCTGAACTGAAAACTTAAAACATGTTTGTAAAATATTTATTATTGTAACTTTAGGTAATCGTGAATGGAAAAGATGAGAAAAAAAAAAGGAACACAGACAAAGGAAGGTCTCTTGGTATGAATGGGTACATGCAGCAAAACCCAGAGGGCATACAGCTATAAACTGCCCTCTGTATCTCACAAGTATTATGTCTCCAGTGAACTGAGGGCTGCCATAAACAGCAAGGGGAAAACCATTTCAGTTTCTTCACGAAATGAAGGTTTCCCACCTCTAACACCCATTTCAAAATCCAAAGTAAGATGACCAATTTCAAATGCTAAGTATTTACATTACCTTTACTTTCTACTCTGTCTTCCAAGAGAAGAATCAAAACAAAGAGATCTTTTGTTTCATGAATTGGAATGAAAAGGATTCAATAGAGAAAGGAGGTCCAGCAGGCTAGCAGCCAAACACACTGTCTCTTTTTCTCTCATCCCAAGATAACCAAGTAATCACCACACATCATTTCAGGGATACTGTCTGCTCTCCAGAAGACTCACATGAATTCCTTACTGTCCCAGAAAACGTCTCCACTAGCCCTCAAAAAACATTTATTTTTTTCACATTGCCTGCTTCTGATACAGTTCTGAATTACTACCCCATAAATAAGATGATACAATAGAACTAAAGAGAAAGAATAACACAGAGAACATATTCTGCCAGACTGAAAGCACAGCCTTCCTATGTGCCTAAAACGTTTCCCTTAGGAGATACCAGCAGGAGACACTTTGTCTACAACAAAATCCTCCTTACTTCTACCTTCAGATCATCATGGCTACCCAAACACTCATACCAAATTTGGCAGTGATTAACTCTGCATATGGATGTACCTCAGTATCATTTACAATTCCTGAGAAACATGGACAAGGAACAGTCCTTTCCACCTGAAGACATACACAACACATACCCAGGTAGATGTGTTTACATATAGCAAACATAATAAAAGACTGCATATATACATTTGGATATTGTTGTACTGTATAAAAACTAAACTATATAAAGAATATATGCTGTCGTATTGCACCTTCCTGTTAGATATCCAACTACATGTCCAAAACAAAATGAAAAAAATTCCTATAACCGAATCACAGAATGACTTAGATTGGAAGCCCATCCAGTTCCAACTCCCTGCCATGGCACAGTGCTCCATCCAGCCTGGCCTTGTGCACCTCTATGGATGGGGCACCCACATCTTCTACGGGCAGCAGTGCCAATGCCTTACCCTCCTCTTAGTAAAAAATTTCTTCCTAACATTCAACCTAAATTTCCTCTCTTTTAGTTTAAAGCCATTCCTCCTAGTCATACCATGTAAAAAGTCAGTCTCTATCCTGTTTATAAGCTCCCTTGAAAAGCTGCAATGAGGTCTTCCTGGAGCCCTTTCTTCTCCTGGCTGAACAAGCCCAGCTCTCCCAGCCTGTCTTTGTAGAAGATGTGCTCCAGCCCTCCTTCAAGACATTCTCAAACCAGTCCTATCCTTTCAATGCATTTTTCAACCACAGTCTTAAACCTTTAAACTTTGTAACTGTTTTCAACTACAAAGTACTACTTAAAACACAGAAAAAAGAAAATGCATACCTTGATCCTTGAAAGTCTGTGCAATTACAATGCCATCTTCTGGAAACTTAGCGATACTGCATCCTGATGCATAATTCACTGAAAGCACAAAATTGCACTTACAGACTAAAAACAACACCTTCCCACTCAGTCAGCTGTCAAATCAGGTATAGAAAAGAACTCCCAGGAAATTTTCTCTGGATTTGTGTATTTTGTACATGTATTCACAGATTAGGCATTCCTAAGCACAAGATTCACCTCAGTGTAGGGCTTTCAAACCCTTCTGTTCAGGACACTCACTTTTTTAAACTGAAAAGCTTCACTGACTGCAAAAAGAAATACAGTAGTTCACACTAACATTCATTATGTATAGAGAGAACCTGACTCCTTCCATCAATACTGGAGAGTGCACACAGCACTCAGTTCTAGTGCCTTCTCTGTTCATGTACACATTCCAATGAACTGGTCAGAAGACAGAGATTTAGAAACAAAGCATGAAACATGAAGTGAGTTGCTCAGAAAAAAGAGACTGGCTAGACCTAGAAAGTCTGAAAACAATCAGGCCATGCGCTTGTGCCCTGTGAACTAGAAAACAGTAAAGCATTCTAACCTCAGGATACTGCCATTCAAAAGATGACAAGAATATGAATTTAAAAAGCACCTCAGGCTGCTGAGACACATGCCTAAATTGGAATATTCCCAAGAAAGTCTCCCCATTGATTTTCTTCCTCCACAATTTCAAATTTTCACTTAACCACAAAACTAAAATCATAACTAAACCAAAGGCCTCATCTTGGCAACTACAGTGTATAGTACAGACAGGTACAGACAATACCCAAAAAATACTAGTCAAAGAACAGCACCTGAAATTCAGCCATGAACTCCGAATGCTCGTTATCTCATCTGAAAAGGTATCAGTATAGGAAGTAATTATTTAAGCACGCTTATGAAACTCTTAACTCAGTCTCAGAGCAGGTCCCTTGACTCTCATTCAAGCTGATCCTCACAGGAAACTGTTTTCCAAACAAGCTACTGCACACAGCCTGCACAGACAACAACAAAAAAACTCACTTTCATGACTTGCCATGGTAAAATCACCTTCATACAGCCCATCGCTGAAAGCCATATTCCAGACAGAAAGCAGATCATTTAAAGCTGGTATATTAGCACCTCCAGTATCTGGCATCCACCACTGTCTAGAGGGTAATAGTGATTATTAGTATACAGAATATACTACCAGAGTTTTTATTACAAAAAAAAAACAACAAAAAAACACGCATATAAATTTTTTCCAAGTCACTTATACAATGAACCATATCTCAAAGCCTCATTTAACTACAAGAGCACACAAGTAGCTGCCCCTCTTTGACACACATGCTTCTGAGCAGAAGTAATAGTAATGATGCAAAATCTATCCAGTTATGAAGCAAAAATCACAGTTGAGTGATTTGCTTCTAGTATTTCTAATGAAGTGAAGTGTTATTCGCTCCCAGGCTACAGAACAGATCTTTCAAGCTTACCATGAAATGTGACAACTACAATAATTATGAGGGTCTTTTTCACCACTGCTGATGTTAGATTCCCCTTCATATAATATACTGGAGTATTTCCAGACTGGGTGCACAGTCCAGTAATACAGTTTGTAAGATGTATTTGTTTTTTATTCTGTTCTCCAAAGTGAAAATGTATCCATTTTTCTTTGCTAGTCTCAAATCTCTTGCTTTTTTCTATTGTAAATATTTTCCTGGGCTTTAAAAGAGTAGCTTACCAAGAGAGGGGTTCACAATCATGATAAAGTAGGTAGGTATTCTCTCCAAGCTTCGCAGCTTAAGGTCAGCGTTTCTCTTGAAGTACTTCTTAGAAGTAACATTAGAAGTGGTGCAGTGGCCAAATACACTTATCACATTCAGAATTTTTAGGACAGCACATCCACAAAATAGCAATCCTCTGACATTTATTTCCCATAGAAATGAAAGAAATAGATACCTTGTGTTTTCATCATAAAACTTGACTTTTCTCATCACAGATGTGTTGTACCAGTCACTGAACATGATAAGTGAAAGTCCGTTATCAACATCCCTCCTCAGCTTGGTGATCTCTTCGGGAAAATATTCTTCCTCACTGTCCACCATCAGTAAAGTCCCTGCATATAAAAGCAAAAACAGCGTTCACAAGGCTGGTCATGCTAATATGATTACTATTAATGCAATCCATGCAGAAGTTAACACACATGTTTTTCATTTTTTCAGCATGATCGAAAAACACAAACAAACCAAACAAAAAAGTAGATTATTCCTAAATATCAAGCCATTTCATTTCTTCACTTTGATTGCCCAGAGAGGTGGTGGAATTTCCACTCTCAGGGACAATGTCAATCCCAGCTGGTTAAGGATCTGGATGATGGGGGTTGGATTAAGATGACCTTTAAGGTCCCTTCCAATCCAAGCCATTCTATGCGAAGCCAGAGTGCAGAAGGAATGAATTTAAGTAATCTCTGCTGGTCACCTGCTGCCTTAACTATACTGTCATTGTATACTAACTACAGTCTGAAGACAAAACTGTTCATGTTCAGAGGTGCCAGTGAACATCAGGGTCTCACAGAATGTCCTGCTACCTCTTCTAATTCCAAAGCCTCAGTCTGCACGGATTGCAAGATTGGAATAGATTTCTCTGCTTCATTAAGCCTATTCCCATGAAGGCACAACTCTGAAGTAATGCTATTTATAAATATAATAAGAACATTTCTGAATTATGTTATTTGCCCCCTGCTGCTTCTACTGAAGATTTACCACAGTTTTACCAGAGCTGTGGTTAGAGGCCTTCTATTCCACTGTTTTCTTCATTTCATTTTACAAATTTATTCCACTTCCATGTACTTTTCTGTTCTGTTCCCTCTTTCGTGCTTCCTCCTTTACCTCTACCTACTTAGACTCTTCAGACACAGAAAGCATTCATTTCCCAGCTCAGTCTATTTTAGCAATCCAAAAGCCCAGTCTTCCAGTCTCCTAGTCTCCACATTCTCCTAAGGACAAATGTGAGTTGTGGTTGACTAATCTACGCATGCAAAGCAAACTTGCCCTTATTGTGCCCTTCCCACAATTCAGGAGTCTCAGAACAGAAAGTACTTTGTTATGCTTTTTCAAGGCTACCATTTCTGTCTCCAGTTGTGCATTTGCTAAGTCAGAAAGCAACAATACAATATTTATCAAACAATCAAGAAAAAGGAAAGCCTACTATGGACATTTCCAGAACTAAAAATCTGCAGCAGCAGAATGCACCCTCACTTCACTATATATTGAAGAACACCCTAGCCCAGAAGATGGTCCTTTTGGAGTTTGTCAGGGCCAACTAGAGGGTCACGTGGGAGCAGTAAAGACCACAGACAGCTTTATTTGCCCCCAGCCTAGCAAACCTTCCACATCTCCAAACTAAATACAGAAGAAACAAACTGCACTAGGCTGCTAGCATGAATGTAATACTTACCCCACTGTTTTATCTATCCACAAATACTAACATTTCAAAATAATACTGCTAAGAAAAAAAAAAAAAAAACAGAACGGACATAGATTCATAGATACATTAGGTTGGAAAGGACCTACAAGATCATCTAGTCCAACCATAACATGCCCGATTTGAGGACATGCTCAATTTGAGTCTACAGTTCACCCATACTTCTATTTGACTACACAAAGTTTGTCTGCAAAATTAAGTTCTGACTCAACAGATCTGAAAACAAGGGCTTCTCTCCTCCTCATTTTTTCAAGATAAGGACAGAGAACTGTACTAATCCTACTAGACACCCAAGTAAGCCTCTGCAGCAATACTTTTGACTAATTAACTTCAGCATATAAGTAACACATGCTTACCATATTGACTTGCATCAAAACATGTAATTGGGGAACCAAGAACCTCAACAAAGTAACCCATGCTTCTCAGATGCTGATACATGTCCCTGAAATTTGTGTGGATATGGTCACCATTCCTGAGAAAAAAAGAAAACTGTTAAAGGCATTCAAATTTGGCATGCAGAAACTTGACTTAAATCCTCTAATTATAGATTATTTCCTAGATCCTTTTCTGAAAGGATGTTGTTGTTGTTCAAGGGATAATCTGTGGTTTCCTCCTCTTGCAATTTTTTTCCTGACTAACAGTGATTCCAAGTGCTACAGAGGTAATAAGTACAGTCAAAGCTAGAGACTAAGAATGTCCCTTAAAAAGCACAGTTCTGTATGTTTGCACCACATCACATAGGAACACTGCTGCATTAAAATCAGATATCTTTCACAGGACTTCCTCCTTGCTAAGACTGTAAGAACAGCTTTAACTACTAGCTGGAGAGAGGACACAGGATGACCTGTAATTACGGGAACTCAGGATGGAAGTTCCATACCACTTACCCTATCTCCACGTTCCAAACAGCTTTACAAAAGCAAGTCTCATACACTGATCCATTTAATCTACAGTTATACTTATTTTTTAAACATATTTGGATGCTTTACCTTTCCATCCATGAAAGACTACAGGTCAGCCACTCATTTTTTTGCTAAGTGAATGTCAAAGCAGCTAATTAAGTACTCCCCTCAACTCCCTGGGAGAAATCAGGGCATAAAGGAAAAAACTTTACACCAGGAAAACAAAAAAACTTCATCCTAACATTTCAAAAGCTTTTCATTTTGAATGAATCAAAGCCATGGAGAGCAATAACAAAAATAACTTTAGAAAGAAAAAGCGTGCAGAAGCTAGGAGTTGAGTTGTTCACGGATTTACTAGAGAAGAAAATTCCAGGCCACACTAAATAATGCCAGGGCTCACTAGCACTCAGTAACGTTATTACATACCATTAACATGCAATCAAGAAAGACTGATTTAACAGAACCTAAGATAAATACCAATCTAATGGATCATTCTTCATCCTCAAATTATCCCTGGGGAAGTATCCTGGTGGATAACGGAGATTATGATATTGATCCCACAGGACTCGCTTACTACGAGGTGGAGTAGGAATAATCTTCACTTTTATTGGAAGTTTCACCGTTGAAGTCTGCTCTGCACCATTCTTAGACTGAAGGACAGAACAAACAGCAGTGTAATTATTTTCCCCTACAGAAAATATTCATCAGCTGTGGATTGTAAGACTGAAAAATGACTGGAAAAATTGAGGTATCTACTGTACTTTTACTCAACAGTACCACCAACTAAGGAGAACAGAAGACTTTTTCCTTAAATTACGCTACTATGTTTTCTGCACTCAACTGCTTTTATTTCCACTCAGAACATAAAATACTTTAAATATGTTATAACTGTCATTTGGTTCAACTGTTCAAAATCTTAAAGTCTTCTCAAGAACAGTGAACTAGGGTTCTGGGAAAAAACGATATTTAAGTCATCTCTTTTTCAAAACAGGTTACTCAGAATTCATAATAAATAAATGCAAATCTCAGAGACAATTACTAATTCTAAAGCATATTCAATTCAAAGGTTAACCTTTCACTCAGTTAATTATAAGGATTATTATTTGTACTTTCCAGTGTTTTGGCTGCAATCTGATTTATGCTTCACATAACAGGACCAGAGTTGCCACATACAAACAAGGGTTTGCTGTGAAGCAACTTTAATTATTAAAACCACTGTCCTTGTCCCTCCTCCCCTCCCCCT
>VXAB01004508.1:100973-144622 GCA_013399175.1 Odontophorus gujanensis
AAAAAAAAAAAAAAAAAAAAAAAGGAAATTCTCCCCAGTCAATCAAGAAATCCAACATTACTGGCATAAAGCAAAATTCTGCAACAGGTTTTGAGAATTCAACACATTTAGGTCATTTTGACCCAAGTCAAGAGTCATGATTTGTAACATCAGGATCCTTTTCAGAGATTTCTTATGCTCAGATAAAAGAGATAAGGAATGTCTATCCAGAAGATCTCAAGTGACAGCAGAGAATATAAAGAAATCTCTAAGTACCTGTCAATCAAATCTGGTTTCACAAAGACAAAACACTACACACCCCTGAAACCAGTGCATTGCTGGAAAATCTGCAGATAGCTCACAGAGAGAAATCTAGTCTGGTTGCCCCCTTTAAAACCAAATATTCTGCATCTGCTGTTCTCACCACTAAGAATGCCTATATGTATCTATCTGATTTATTAGCTAATGCAGACCTTTCTAGGAATCTTTTATGAACATACTCAGGTCTTGGAAGAATGTTTAGTCTCACCTTGTCTACAATTCTCCCAGTGACTCCCATACCATTTAGAATAGTAACATTAACAATGGTTGGCATGCCTCCATAATATATGGGCTGAGAACAATAAGGCCACATGTACGGACATTCCGTCAAGTCAATATAGCTTGGACTCAAACTACAGGAAGGATAGAGGAGGTAAAAATTAACAAAATAAAACATCAAACAATTAGAAGTACAAGCCACTGCACAAAACTGACATATGAAAAAATTACTTATAAAACATTCCAATCCAACTACTCTATCAAGTGTCCATCTTGCTCCTCAGATGAGTCCCAAAATCTTCCCTTCCCCCCCACTTTTTTTTTTTTTTAAGATCTGAGAGTGTTTCGTTGTTGGTTTCTTGTTTGTTTGTTTTCCCACCGAAGCAAAACAAACTTTCCAGCACAGTGAAAATGTTCTTCTAGAAATCTAAAATGTAACTACCTTTCCATTTTGCATTATGCACAACTCCAGTCTAAACTGTCTAGAAAGAAAAGCAAATTTAGCTCTGAGGTTTCAAGCCTTTACACTGCACTAACATGGGTAGAAAATACAGTGATTTTTCATTGCCTCTCCTTTCAAAATTCATGCTTCTTGATTAAGTAAGATCTATGCAAGTTCACTTTGTTGCATAAGCACAGATTGCTCAACTGTATTACATGCACATCATCTGCTCTCTTAAAGAAATATAGCAGATTACAGTGTATTGTTGATTGAGGATTAAAATTAACCTGGCCTGTGGTTTATAGCTGTTGAGGATCTGATAAGCTCTCAGAAGATCCAACTTGCCATGTCCTTGTTCAAACATGTTGACTCCAGGAAGCCTACGTGCTGATGCGATAAGAGCCTGCTTCATACTTGCTGGATTCACCATTTCACGCTTCTGAACTGTGCTGAAATGGGAAACAATGGGTCAGGAGGCCTTTATTCTAATTCCCAGCTAGTCTTGTTTACATTTTGCTTTAAGGCTGTTTCATTTGAAGAAAATGCAAATTAAAATTGTTACTGTGAACAACATCTACTTGATTTCTCCCTGCAACAATTTGAAGATGAAAACAGGAGTGACAATTTTGTTACACTCTCTTGAAAACCAGTGTTGTATTTTTCTCCACACAGCGTGCTCCATGACCAGTAGTCACTACCAGGGTAATGTTTTTATACAGTAAGTAAAAGATTCAGAAAATTCAAGCCCTTTAACACGCTGCGATCTTTTGCTGCATAGCTCGTTTGAGGTGGGGAGGATAGCTTTGCTGTCCAATGAAAACTGCACAATTTTACACAGAAATATGATTATTTCTGATTTTGGACAGAGATTTTTTCACGTAAAATTTCTTAGTCTTAAGTAGCAACAGTGACAAACACAAAGCAGAAACTTCTAACTCCTACTTTCCTTTCAAACTCTTCCGTGTGCATAGGTGAGTTATACAACTGGATAATAACCATAAAAGTTCTACATACTATAAAAAAGGTATTCATATAGTTATCTGCTACAGGTGCCTACTTTGAGCAGCCGTTCTTCTACAAGTGACAAAAGAAATTAAATATCATTAAACATTTAAAAAAATTATTTAGAAAACTGTTCTCCCTGGTAATATTTTCAAATACCTAATTATTCAAAATAGTCCTCGTGTTTTTTCCCAAGAAAGTTAGAGCCAGTCAGACATGGAAATGTCCTGGGTAGAAGAACACCAATTCCACCCCTTGAGTTTGTTTTCCTACATGCAAATGCAACTCGTGTTAATTTGGTGGGTCTTCTTAAGAGTTTCTTGTGGGCCTGCTGCATCCATATCTTCTAAGGAGCTGTTACTAGAGGCTTACCTTACTAATAACGTGACAGCACCCGCCACTACAGGAGATGCCACACTTGTACCAGAAAGAGAACGGCATCCACCTTTCATACCAGAACCTCTCACTCCAGAGCCATAGGTAACAATATCAGGCTTCACTCTACCATAACCTCCAGGCAGCTCCTGTAAAAGAAAATGGATGAATAAGTGTCCTGATACATAACGAACACTGGCTGTTTCATTTGAGTATTTAAACTAACTAATGCAAACAATTCAGAAGTAAAATGATCAACTAAATCAGCTAGGGTTCAGCATCACAGAATGTCAAGTAACACCTAAAAAAGGACTCAAACCATTTACAGCAACTCCTTAGTATATCGACCCAGGAAAGGTTATGTCAACAAACACTCCACTATCTAAGTATGAAACTACTGACAAAACAATAATCCCTCTGCTATTGGCTAATGAGAAGCAGCACAAAGGAAAAAATAAAAAAAAATCAGTCTTCAATCAAAATCACAATGCAACCTCATTTGAAATCATATGTACATGAACTTCAGTTCAGAAGTCAACTGCAAACTCAAAGGATATCAAATAGGCACAGCATTACATATAGCATCTGGAAAGGTTAAGAGGTTTCTATTAAATGAAGGAGAACAGTAGAGATCTGCAAATACAGGGCACTGTAATTTGAACAATATTAGACATTTTACAAATATATCAAGAATGTCGAAAGTGGTCAACTTTAATGATGAATGATGAGTATTAAGTTTCTTGTTTCAGGTCTTTCACCAATATCTTACAGTTCTGATATCCCATAAAAATTTTTGTCACTGTTTACGATACAAACAGCAGCTGCAAAAGATTACCTCTCTGAAAAAGGCTCCCTTTTTAAAATCTTTATTCTAACTACAAATGTGGCTGGCCAATGTTCAAGCATCTTACCCAAGTGGTCATTCCCCTAGATGAAAAGCGAGCTATATTATCTTCAAAGTCAATGCCACCTACTCCAATCACATCCATCTGGTCAGCAGGGTTATTGAGAGTCCTACAAGTTGGGAGTTCACAAGACAATGATAACAAAAAAAATGAAGAACAACATTAAACCCATAAATTTATACTGAAAACAGAAAGGTTATCATCAATTTTTTGTCAGCCATTCTTTCAAAGAAACTAATTTTGGTCCTGCCTGACACTGTTGTGTTCAATGACTAAAAGCAACTCTTCAAGCACTTAGTAACTCCAGAACTTACACTACCAAACCACTTTTCTTCCAGACATGACAAAATCTGATTTTAGGAACTTATTTCAGTAATCCGCCACAAAGCATTCTGGCTTGAGCATTCCACGTTCTTTAACCCTTATGTGTACTCAATGATGTCTGCTCATACTAGTGGAGCAGTATCAGCCAAAGTTCTGTCATTCCTTTCCTAAATTTTCACTGTCTGAATAAAAAATAGTTACCTAATTCAAAAATCTATTCTAAGGTAAATGATGAGACAGAGGAGGATGTCCAACTTAGCTTAACTTTCTATACACAAATTATAGCAAAAAGAAGAAAATACCCTCCAGTCCAAGCACAACTACTTTCAAAAGCATAAAACGTCATACTCAATTTTAAGGTGATCTCTGAAACTTACCCATATAAAGGGCCATCATTGCCAATAGCAGAGACCATGATCACATTGTTAGCTGTCAGTTCCCACACCTACAAAAAAATGACGTTTTTAATAATGTTCTGCTGCCAAAGAAGGGACTTTGAGAACAAACACAAACTTCATGGGGCATGATGTAAGCAACCAATTAGTCTCCCTCTCTTTCTTACTGAGTATTAATGAAATAAATACATCTCACTGGCATATATATAGTACTATGTCCCAACAGTCCTTAACATTACACGATCAATAATGGCCCTCACAGCTTCACTGTTTAACTTTACTTATTCAGATTGCATCAAAGGAAAAAAAACTGCCTGTAAGAACACACTCCAGAAGCACAAATCAAATAATTACAAATCCCCTGCAAAAATTACTCAGGGTAAGTAGTGAAGTCACTGTCAAATTAAATTCCAATGCAGATTTTCATTAAAAAACTGAAGAATTTATACGCTTTAGCACCATTATTACCTTTTTCAAAGAAAGACTTTGTCCTTTTAACATAATTCACTTGCTGATTTTCAAGTGTATATCAACAATTCAGGGAACCATAACGTAATGATAAATACCTAATTGCATCTTAACCTGAAACAACTCTCGAATTACAAAGCTGAATTGACTACCTGCACTTTTTACTTATTTGTTCTTAACAATTTGCTGCTAAATCAATTTTTACTGTGAGATAAATTAATTACACAGAGAACTGAAAAAGTAGGGCTGGATTTCAGTTAAGTTTCTTCCATTAAAAGTCCAGTTAGTTGCTTGCTTGTCAGTCACGCTTCCTGGCAGTATCTAAAGCATTTTGCAAGGACATGTTTCTGCAGCTCTGTGAATACTTGTTTGTGTTGGTTTCTTTTTTTACCCATTCCCTAAAAGCCTATAAACCTGTACAGAATTTCTCCCATGTACATGTAACTCTTCAAGACTGACTGCAGAACAAGAACTTATCAGGAGCAGTGGTAAACAAGCAGCTCTGCAAGTCCAGGGATACAAACAACACGGCCATGGAAGCTTTTCCTTCCTCATACCAACCTTGTCAACAAATGGATGATCCATGAAGTCTGGCCCACCAATACTTAGATTCAACACATCTATCTTCTTTAAAATTGCATAATTAAAGGCATCCAGAAACCAAGATGTATATGAGACCTACATAAGAAAGAAGAAAATAAAAGCTATCATTGGAAAATTTAGCAATTACATGATAGTGCAGGCTTGAGAGAGAGAGGTGAAACAACACAAAAATAAAGCACAAAACAAACACTTGTCTCCTAGTATTTATGGTGCTTAGCATAGTCATGAGACTGTTTTAACACTATACAGATGAGACTTCCACATGTAATTTCTGAAGAATACAGGATTTTGAAACTCTAAGAAATCTGGTAGTAACCTTATTTTAAATAAAAAGGAACAGTACATATATTGCATATATCACACATATCAAAGAAAATACATCATCATTTACAAGTACAGCATTCTCCAAGAAAAGGATTTAAACAGCATTTATCTCGACATAAATTAAAACACCTTTATAACAGCTACCTGGTTATTGGTGAACACTCTAAAAATGTGCAGTTCTGCATTTGGAGCAAACCCCTGGCATTCTCTCATGCTGGCTATCACACCTGCTACAAAAGTTCCATGGCCTAAACCTGTCACAGACAGAAAGAAACAAAATGAGATGTTAGAAGTCAAACCATTTCATTTTTACTCATTTTCATTGCTAAGCAACACCTATAATAAAATCAATCCAACAGACTTAGAACAAACAGCAAACACTTGGCTGAATCCCCATCTTATTGAAACAAATTTTAGTACTGAGTGTAGAGAGGCCTGAACTTTCAGCAATATTTAGCCAGACAACCAGCTGATGAAACTCAGAGTGACACACTCTCTCCAAATTGCTACCAATGACAACAAGACTCAGACAAGGCAATAAAGAGAGAAAAAGATAACTCTGACAAATGAAAGATTCAAGGCCAATACCGGTTTATGCAAACTTCAAAAACTTTTTTTTAATCTAGCCTCTGCAACAATCACACTTTGTTAAGGGTGATGAAAGCATATTCTTCACTCTCCTCAAAAAATAACATGCCTTTTGCTTTATGATACTGCCTCTGCTATATTTAGGAGCTCAAAATCTGCCTGCCCATAACCATGCAGGCACAGTACTACCAGAACATACAAACAAAATAATGCAATCACAACCACAATGCAAAGAAACACCACGTGTGATGTAACTACGGAGATGTACTAAAGGCCAAGCAAGATATGCATAATACAGGGAACTTTATATGCATTAAATTGTTAGCTTACTCACTGACCAAGACCATATGAAATTAATAATCTGTGAAAGCATATGGTCAAGTTACAGTTGACACATGAAAAACAAATTCAAAAAAAATTTATTTTCTGCAGTATGTTTGCATGTTGACTAGCATAAGTCAGCACAGTATTTGTTGATGAGAACTATATAGATAAGAAATAATGTTACAGAAAGCTCCCAACACTCAAATTAGCTTAGGAGTGCACAGTAAAGAAAGAAAATACACTCCCCTCCTAAGTGTGGAAACACGTACACATTGTGAAACAGCAAAATGCATATTTTCTTCCTCTTATGTTCTTCAAAAACTACAATGAGATGCCATAAATGATTCAAGGGAGACACAAGCAACATCCTCCTACAGTCATTATATTATTTATTGAATTTGATAAAGAGTACAAAACGTCCCTGATACTGCAAAATTTAGCTTAAAATCTCGAGATACACAGCTTCAATAAATGTTAGCAGATGTGCTGCCACCCCATCAGCAACAGTGGCTTTATAGTACGAAACAGCACACTGTGAGAAACTCTCTCACAGTAACTCACCATCATCCAAGGTTCTCTCGTTAGTCCAGTTTGTTCTTTCCTTTACATTTTTGAAATGCGGATGTTTCTCACTCAATCCCGTGTCAAACACTGCTACTCTTACACCAGCACCTATGACAATAAAGGATTGATTTTTCTACTTCAGCTTCATAATTAATTTCAGTCAAGTCAATGAAAACTTTTATGTTCAATGTACTATATACTCAGCAAATTTACTAACTTGTGAATCTAAAGCAAATTTCCCGCTCCATTTCAGAAATTCAACCAAAGATTGTAAACAGAACTACTTCCTCTTGAGAACAGCATGCACACACACTCAAGAGCCCTCTGTAACAGCGCACCTCAAAACAAAGTATTGCTCAACCTTTACAGAACTGACATCCAATGAGATTAGTACATGTAAGCCAAGTAGTGTTTCCTTACGCTTTGCTTGTTTCTCAGAGGTAATTATCCTAAGCCAACAAAAGACAGCATACCCGTGTAACCCATCTGCCAGAGGACATCCGCCTGCAAAGTCTGAGCAACTTGGCGAGGGATAGCCCTCAACAAACGTCTGCTTGAATGACGACCCGTTGCATGCCAGAAGCCAGAACCTAGAGAAAGACTTGCTCTTCTCAAGGGACGAGACGACTGCCATTTTTGAGTCCATCTGGTTTCATTGCAGTGCAACATAGGATCAGCTACATAGAATTAACATTAAGGAGAAAAAAGAAAAAAAAACAGTATGAGGAAAAGCACAAAAGATTTTCTGTTTATGCAAGTATCCACATCATAACTGTTACAGCAAAAAAAAATAGACATTTTTTCCAGATATATTAATGCCTTCAATAACAGTGAAAGCTTCAATTTTTCCTACTACAGTGGCCAATAAATTCTTGTCAACCGACTAGTGCAGAAGAAATGTCTCTACACTGCAGAGGGATTCATCACCCTACTTCTAGAAAGGTATAGCAAGACCTCGATAATTTCAATGGCAAAGAAATAGATTATTCTAAGTTAAAGAAAAACCGCAGGGCACTTTTCATCTGTGTAACGCTAAGCTAGTTTTAACTTTTCCAAAGCAGATCTCATGCAAACACATAAAAATTACTTACGGTCTGAATATTTGAGTGATCGGAAGACCTTCCGCTGAGGAGTTACTCGCTTTATGTTTGGATGATCTTCCAGCGTCGTTACACCATCCTTCTGTTTCTCATTGATCTGAATCACTTCAAAATCACTCGGATAGTTGCTGGCTGGGTTGTTGCGAGGAACAATCCTCCAGTTCTCAATATCACTGCTTTTTAGTGCACTTGAAATAAACTTACTTCTAGCTTTAGCTGTGAAGTATCCATTAAAAGCCACAATATACTCTGGAACAAGAGCACAGTTTATAAGAACTGATGTTTAAAGTAACTTAGTCATGCACTTAAGTCACTGAATATTTCTTTTTCTTTATCCAGAGTAAAAAATCACAATTTGTGGCACTTTTTTGCTTTTTGCTTTACAGGTCTGAAATTTATTTCTGTACCACATAAAGTTGTTGCATGATGAAGTGCTTAAAATCTGATAAAGGCCTGTGAAATAAAGGCAGAATTGTAACAGCACAGAAAGGTGAAATTATAGGGGTGAGCAGGGAAGAGGGAACAAAATACTGAGTTTTAGGGAAATTACAGACAACAAAGCTGGTCTCAAGAGTCCAGCCCTCAAACCGGATTAGTAACTTGTGGGCAGACTGCAGACCCAGCACACACTGCCATAAGCACCTCAACAAGCCCTCTGCTTAACTCATGAACAACATGCCATTAGTGACATCTTGTGTGTAAATCCTTAGGTACACACACAGCTCCACTATGGAAACGAGATCTATTACCATGACAAACTGAAAACAACTTAAATACTGACTTCTGATATAGTCAAATTAGTTAAGTTTGTTACATGAAATTACAGTTTCAAATACAGCAGAGATGTTGTCAAAAATGGCATCTGTACATTCTGTAAGAACTATAAATGTAAGTGCTGATTATTCATCTTCCCTCCACAATACTTAGCCATTCATGCACCATACCTACATTACATTCATCCCACACTTCTAAACGCACACAGCTGCCACACCAATACAGACTGCACTCTACACAATAGTATCTTCTTAATTTGACTCTTCAGCAGCTAGCTCTGTTCAGCATTGCAGATCACATCCAATTCAGCACCAAATGTATTTGCTCCTCTCCACAGTTATCCTTTGCTGTTTCAGGAGCAATACCAGCCTTAGCTCGTCTTTCATTTGCTCCCTCTGCACTTACTTTGCCACTTCTCCACAAACATATTATTGCTTTCAAACATTTTTATTGAAAAAATAAAAACCAAAAACACACATACTGTCTTGCCCTTCTCACTCCTCTGAGTGGGTCAAAACAAAAAACTACTAAAACACACCTAAGTGACCATGCTGGCTCACCTGAACCTCCACATTCTATTTTCACTTTTAACATACTCCTTGCTACCCACTCTCTTCCTTTTCTTGTTCTTCAAATTTCGCATCCAGTTAAACCATGAACCTTCATAAAATCCTCTCTCAATTTGAATGCAGATAATTTAGAAGGTCTATCTGTGCCTCTGAATACTATGACTGCACAAACACCATGATTCATTAACAAGCACTTGAACGTCACATGGATTATTTTTACCGCTCAACTCTATTACCATGCTCCACGACTGTTGAAGTGAATTCCACTTTCAAAGTCAGGCGAGAACATCCAGGACATATGTGAGACTCATGAGAGGAATTCCCTAGTCTGGTACTGAAGTGTTTTTTGCCACAGAGTAAAATAACAACCAGAACAAACCAAATTTTTGCAAACTTCATGGTCATAGAAGAAAATGGTTTCATTTCAAGAATTCCATATATTCAATTCACACTTTTCTTCTTTATAAACTAGTTCATTTTTGTTTCAGTGAATGCTGATTTCACTGTGCCGTCCAACTGGATATTCTTAAAGCTGTGTCCAAAGCAAGTACAGATTTCATTGTCTTTTGAGGTAAAGCCTAATAAACAGGCTCATTTCTTTCTACGTTTCTTCTCCATTTTGTATTAAATGATTCGGTCACTCACAATATGGTAGCTGAGTCCTGTACTCCATTTCGGATAGCAAAGTTAACTCCCTAGAAAAATTAGCAAAGTTGTTTGCGAGCTGACCTGCAAGGCAACACAGCAAATAGTTAGATCCATGTTTATGTAAACATATAGCCTGAAAAAGCACAAAAACCTTCAGCAGTTAGCATTAATGAAGTTGTTCACGTGTTTCATTTAGTAACTTTTCAAGAACACTACAGTTTCCTCGTTCATACCAGGCACCTGTGAGATTCTCAGGTATTAACTTGGCAATAGAGCAGATAACAATGACAACTGAACTCCACTGCCCTTCACATAAGCATAGTAAAAAGAACAAATCACCATGCCAGGCCCATTGCAAAGAAAACATATAAAAGCAAAATGAAGCATGACAGAAAGCCTCCATAAGTACTTCAAGAAGCATGGTGGTGGGCTGCTTTTCTCCAATCATTAACGCGGATTATGGAGATAATGCCCTGGTACGTAATTTGACACAAGGAGAATCTATTCCTGTGGCTAGCAAGGACAAGAAATACCACTACGGAAAGTTAGTTTTTAGTTCCTACGCTTGAAGGAGATCATCGTTCTGAAACGAGGCTTTCAGGCTTCCCCGAGCAGGAACGCAGGTTACCATAACACGGGCAACTGAGAAAACACGGGCAGGGTTTGAAACGTAACAGCGTGAGTTAAAGAACAACGTGGAAAATGTTTTTCACACGGAGTGGCAGCTTCTTCCTCTTGTGTTCCAAGGTGGAGAGTTCAAGAAACACTGCAATGCAATCTTAACGCAGAACCAGCAACAGTGTACAGACTGTGAGAAGATGAGGGAAGAACCCTTCTGCCCGGGCTGCCCCACTGCCCAGCACTCTCGCTGGCCGCAATGCCCGGCGCGAGAGGCCACATCGCAAGTCCCTGCCGCTACCAGGGCTGTTAACGCCTCACCGGACACGAAGCAGCGCCGGGGCCGCTGTCCCTCCCGCTCCCGCTCCCGCTCCCGCTCCCCTCCCGCCGCGCTCACCGTGCCGCAGCCGCCCCCGGGCCCGACGCCGCCATTTTGTGCAATGTTTACCACAATGTTCTCGCGAGAAGTCCAGCACTACGTGAGGGCCGGGCGCATGCGCACTGCGCCGCTGGCTGTGCGAGGGTGGTGGGTGGGGTTTGTATGGGCGTCTTGTTTTTTTACGGAAAAGGGAAAAATTGTGTCCTTCTGCGTGCTGAAAATAAATATAAAATCAAAGAATTGTTTGTTGTCACGTTTGTGGACATGAATGAATAGGGTTTAATGGCTGTGACGAAATGTTAGGATATGCTGTTTGTGACAATGCAAGCCCCGCGAGGAATACAGCTTCATAACGGTATTTTAGTCATAGGTAAAAAATCATGTATTTTTCACTCTGCCTTCTTTATGTCCCATTTTCAAATACACGTAAGTCATTGCAGATGTGTTACCTGCTGCTAACAACATACAGTCGAAAGAAACAGCTGAAAATGGGGTCAGCTGCAGACAGAATGAGCCAGTAAGTCCCTGCCCAGAGTCCTCTTCCATTGGAGGCTGCTCCCTGCACCCTCCTTCCCCCAAAAAGCTGAGTACTGGGCTGCAGGAATGCACTATGAAAAGTGATAAAGAATCACACAACCATTAAGATTGGAAAAGACCCTCAGGTCCAACCCCAGCCCATTCCCACAGTGTACACTGCCCATGTCCCTCAGTGCCACATCCCCGTAGCTCTGGGACACCTCCAGGGAGTAGAGTTGAGTTGCTGACTCTCCCACCTCCCTGAGTACCCATGCCAGTGCCTCACTCTATTTTGGAGAATAAATTGTTACTAATAGCTAACCTGACCCTCCCCTGGGTCCATTACTGTCCCATAATGTCAGAGGCAGATGGTGGTTGTATGGCAGTAGAGGTTGAACCTTTCCACCAATATCCCATTACATGTTGGTGTTGTCATGTGACAGATGGTAGCAGAGGGGCAGTCTGACAGAATGGTGTCTGACCTGGATGTGTGGATGAGGCAAAGGAATGCAACAGAATTCCTCCACATGAAAAAAAAAGCACCGACATTCACTGATGATTGCTGAATGCTTCTGGCAACCAAACAGTGTATGTAACACAGTGAGGGGTAGGGTGGTGCGTTTCAGCAGTAGACACCTCCACTTAGTGCAGGTGTTAAAAGCACAGCATGCAGGCTCTTGTTCATTGATGGAAAAAATAGACAGCTAATGATAGCCCCTATGATGAAAAAAGGGTGTTTTTTTTGTTTTTTTGTTCGTGTGTGTGTGTGTGTGTGTGTGTGTGTGTGTGTGTGTGTGTGTGTGTGTGTGTGTGTGTGTGTGTGTGTGTGTGTGTGTGTGTGTGTGTGTGTGTGTGTGTGTGTGTTTTGTATCCCTGAGAATTTGCTCTATCAAACAGCATTACTGTGTTCTTTGAATCTGTTGTAGCTTCCACTGAAAATGATAGAAGGCATTACACTTCTGGAACAACCCAAACAAATTCAGGCCTTCAGTTTTGCCATAGGGACAAGGCCAGCCAGACCTTGGGAAGTCTGCCCAGCTGTTTCATGTCTTGTTCTGAAGCTGGACTGTGGAAAGTAGCCAAAAACTGTTTTCTGAAAAAAATATTAAGAGGAAATGGATCTGTTTTAAGGGGCTGCAGCCTGACAGGAGCTCTGTCCTAGAGACATAGTGCTGTGTATAAAATACTGCATAGTTATTTTCATCATTTTGATATTTCAGTGTAACATCATAGAAGCAGTACTAATGATTATCTAAAATACAGAAAGAATGTTCTGAATCTGGTCACATCTTGTTCCAGGTAGCAAATATATTCAAAGAAAGGACAGCTGTGAAATTTAGACTCCACAAGAAATACAAGCAGTGTGATACCAGTCGACATCTAGTAAATATATATATATATATATATGCATATTTTTAATAAAATAAAAATAGTCAAACAGCATCAAGACTTCAGAAACTTCTTTTTAATTGTTGTATGAAACCAACCATTGTTCTTAGAACACTATTTCTTTGTTATTTTTCTTTAGTTAATGTATATTTTTACAATCTGTTTCACTTCTTCAGCTACACTTCAGATTGCTGAAGGAATATTTAAAGTGTGATGAAGAGCATTCATTTAGATAAGAAAGAATAAAAAGTTATCTTCAAATTCCTTTGCAGTTCTGTAAGACTTTTTCTGTCATTCTCCAAATGAGTATGACTTTATGATACATCTTTTGATAAAGCAACGATATTTGCACTTAAAACATACAATTAACTACCATGAAAAGATCTGAAGACTCTCATAAACTGCATATTATTTGACTAGGACTGTCTTGTTAAAACAAGATGATTTGTTTTGGGCCCATTATTACCAGAGCTGGAGAATTCCCAAATTAAGTTAACATTACAAATCAAAATTACATAGAACTACGCAAAAGACAGTCATTTACTATTAGAATTAAAGTTATATCTGCTCCTGTCCGATTACCTTAAAGACAAAATAAACTGAGACTGACACATGCAAGATCAACTCTTTGTCCTGGAAGAATGCAGACAAGGAGCTACTTAGCACAAAGATGCAGGATCAAGACTTCTAAGGTCTAGGTTATTGTTACAAGTAACACTAGTTATGCTGTTTAGCAAGATATGGATAAATTACAGTAAATCCAGGATTCACTTGACAGTTTTGTAGCACTCTGATCAGATTCTAGTACTCATTTATACTGGATATACATCTGGATATTCCTATTTCACTTTGTGTGTTAAAGCTTCCTTGCGTATAATTCTGCAGAAGTACTGTGCAAACCATGCCCAGATCCATTCAGGTAGACGTTCACCCAGTGTGAACTGTGAAGAAGCACAGGACAAGGGAAGAGAGAAAGAAGAAAGGAAGAGGCAGATTAAGATATATTCCCATAAATAAATAGTTTCTCAAACTACCACTTAAGAACAGCAATACCTCTTCGAACACAAGCAACTAAAACTTTTAAGTGGTTGAATGTAAGGTTATTTAGCCATTTTGGACTGAGTGTGTTCACACAGTCGTGTATGGAGTTTGCACAACAGGTTCTGCAAATAAATAATGAAGTGCTTTGTTCAACAGCAATACTGCCTACTTTCTTTAATTCACAAATCTTGCCTGAATCCTTCCTGTTTCTTGTCTTTACTTTAGAGTAATCCACATTTATATGCCTTCTGGCTCTATCAACTAGGTAGTGTCATAAAGCAGTGTCAGAGCCCACCATCTTCCCTAAAATTCTAGCATACAGAGAACCTGCTTCCATGTGGCTATGGTTAAGAATATGCATTTTTTCCTGCATTACTGCATCTTTCTTGCCTACTCCAAAGTAGAAATACACCCAATAAATTGAGTAAGAAGCTACTTTTGTCTGTAGTGGATCCAGCTCCTAATTGTATTCTAATTCTGAAAACAATCATAGCTGAGTATATATTCTTTTAGGTGGAATGAGTGAGATAACTGCACAGTGCCTTTAGGTCCTATGGTATGTGCTGTACTTTTCCAGAACATTTACATAGTTTCATTCAGACTCCTAAGGAATGAAATGGCTTATTTTTTTTCCTGACAAACATTAAGTAGTTTGATTAATTCCTTTACCTCTATTGAATGCTTCCAGTAACCAGGAGTCCTTTTGGATAACCCAAGGGTAGAAATAGCATGACTTGCGTATTCCTCAGCAGAAGGAAAAAAGAAAGATCTCTTTGATGTAACACTACTGCATGATACCATTTTTGTAGCAATTACAAAGGGGGTTAAACTCTGGACAAAAATTCCTTTTGAAGCGTATTCATAATATAGTGCTCTGCTGAAATAGTCCAAGTAGGCCTAGAAAAACAAAAGCAGAAAAAGATATTCAGTTTTTTTGTTTGTTTGTTTTTACAATGAAGTCCCAGTGCAGTTTTAATATAACTACAGAAAAGCTGTAGGATAATTGAAACCTGAAAAAGCACTAGTCTGATATCTGGGAGTCAGAATGAGAAATCAGCTTGGCCCAGTCTCATCCAGAGAACAACACTGATGCCATGCTGAAGCTCGGGCCGTGCTGCACAGCCATTTCTCAGAGGGAACAATATAGTGCTTGTGAGCGAAGGGGTTTCTGCTCCCAAATGGTCTTTCAAAAGCACTGTCCCCAACCCATTGTTGGAAAAATATATTCTACAAGTGCTCTTACGCCTACTTCAGGAAAGCAACCAATAACAGAAGCAAGCAAATAAACCACTATGAACACCCTAGGCTGTTCATGCACAAGGAACCTTAGGGTGCTAGAGCAGCTTGTACCCTTTTCAGTGCACACGTATCTGTTCATTGACCACGCTTTAAACTGGTTTGCTGATCTAGTATCTAGATTAATGCTAGCTATAGTAAGAAATTTCAGTAGTCTTCTTGTTTTTGTTCTTTTCCATTCATTGATATAGCTCAGGTCTACATACAATTAACAAAACCAAGGTACATATGTTCTGCAACAGAGAGATAGGAATCTTAAGCCAGTTTCTATCCTGAAGAAAATCTGCAAGGAGTCACCTTCAAGTACTTCCTTCTGCCCAGAGTAAAACCATCTACATTCCACGCAAGACCTTGGAACAAGGCTGTTCGAGGGTTGGGCTCCAGCAGAGGGCAGCAACCATCTGCCCAAAGCAATAACCACTGTGTTGAGACAGCTGGACCTGGAAGAGCCACTCTCTCACTTGCTTCTGTGGATTAAGTAGCAAATTATCCTGCCTAAGTCTGCATCCTTATGCACATTCACAAATTGAGCATCACCTCGCTGTCCCATCCTTTTCACTATTGGCTGGCTCTTCTGAGGAAGAACAATTGTGTGGAAGTTCTTGTTCATTTCTCCCCAGATATTGGACAGAGAACACCATAAGAAACCTTCTGCTCCACCTAGCTGCTTGGTATTAGCTGAAGCATTATGGCGGGTTTTTGTTTGTTTGTTTGTTGTGGGTTTTTTGTTTGTTTGTTTGTTTTCCATAGCTCTTGTTGCAGTGGTGGCTAGTGCACAAGTATAATCCTTCTTGATACCAAATAATCAGTCTGCAAGCACATTGAGATATCTCTGCACAATTAAGCTACAGAAGAGAGAAGAAATTCCTCAGCCTTTCACTGGGTCACAGAATTGCCACTACTGTCTCATACATTCCTCCAGAGTAGATGATATTTCCCCTAGAAGTACTATTATGCTGAAGTTCACACTTAATCCACATAGCAGACTTTGATTCAAAGCACATTACTGGTAAGGGAAAGTTTACAACATAATATATGATATGTGAAAAAAAATGCTGAGAAAACTTTCAAGAGTTTTGATATCCTTTTCTAAACGTGCTTCAAGAAAAGAAACGCACAGCCTACAATGTTTTTACTCTTCAGTGCATATCATTAGAACATCACATCCCAACTTACTTTAGAGGCTCCATAGATTGTTAGCATTGGTGTTGGCTGACAACAGGAAGCAGATGAGACATTCACAATTGCACCTTTCTTCTTCTCTACCATGCCTGGCAACACGATATGCACCATCATGTTAGCAGAAGCAATATTTATGTTGATCATGTCCCACAGCATATCCTCAGATAGGTTAGTAAAATAGTCCGGGTAGGTATAAAACAGTCCTACATTATTCACCAAAATCCCAATTTCTCTATTTTTCAGGCCCTCCTTAATGGCTTGGTAAGCCTCACGCCCCTTACTGAAGTCAGCGACTATGAAATCTGTTTCCACTTTATACGTTTCAGATATGCTTCTAGATACAGCCTCCAGCTTCTCTTTGCTTCGGCTGATTAAGATGATATTAACACCACGCTTGGCCAGTTCCTCAGCATATGCCTTCCCAATACCATCCGTGCTACCTGTAATTAACAGAAAAAGAAAGTATCAGGGTAAAAGTCAAAACCAGTCCAGCCTTCTATTTCAACAGTGCTTTTAATTGGAGCTTTATTCCCTTCTTTGAAGATGGCATGGCACTGATTATGCTGATCTCAAAACCACAACACCAAAGATAATCATGTAACCAGCAACCTTCCGCAATCCCACATCAATACAAGTTTCATACCATCTATGACAACAGCAAAGAGCTTATCAGAAGGAGAGCATGACAGGTGTGCAACTTAGACCTTGTTGAAAAGTTGAGCAAGGTAGCACATGAAACTCTCATAGCAAAAATAGTATGTTGTATCTCTGTCAACCAGGCCTGCCTGTCAGCTCCGTGGCTGCTCACAGATCCTCATGCTAAGGACATACCTTGCAGTTTCTGAGAAATGTTGGTCTGGGATTCTTTCCCAATCAGCACACTGAATTTACCTGTCTCTCGGGGAATTGCATTCACTAAGGTGCTGAACAAGCATCATTACTCAGGCAAATTAACTTGTTTTCACCTTGTGGCTGTGACCTGACTTAATACAGACCCTAGCTTGTGACATACAGCTCATCTAGCAAATCACACAAACAAAAAACACACACAAAAAAAAGCAAATATACCGCTTCAATTTCTTACCAGTGACCACCGCCCATCTTCCATACCGCTTGACAATATCAATCTCACCAACCAGCTTTGGAATAGCATGCAGCCTGAGCATGCTGTAAGTGTCAAACACAAGAGTCACACATTTTCTGACTGTGTACCAAGCTCCAACTATAGCCAGGGCCTCAATGTAGAAACTGCAGGAACGACTGATCTCTCTGTACAGCAGGTTAAAGCGATCCACTGCAGCCATGGTGATCAAAAGTCTTCAAGGAAAAAGACACAGGCAATTATAATCTCTTCAACCTTTACAAACCTCTGAGATTTAGCAGTTTCAATTGCGCTACACCTGGGAGTGGCAACTGGAAAAGTTTTCACTGCATTCCCATCAAGGATGATGCAACATTAAAAATAACAGAAGTGGAACAACTCCATGAATCAGTCTGCAGTACTTTCTAGAAGAAAAAATAAATAAATTGCATAATCCCTTGATAATTAGAAAAAATACATTAAATCCTCTAGATGTAAAAATATGACAAGGCTTCCATGAAGAACACGAACAACAATCAAAATACAGATATAGAGTAAGATGAATTTGATTCTATCAAGTGCATCATGAGCAAGTTTGCAAATTACACCAATAAGAGCAGTACAGCTGACACTATAGAAGGAAGCAATACTGTCCAGAGGGCTTGAACGGGCACAGAAAGGGGGCACACAAGAAACTAATGAGGTTCAGCAAGGCCAATTGTAAGGTGTTGCACTTGGATTGGAGCAATGCCAGGTATGTCTACAGACTGGGAGAAGAACTCATTGAGAACAGCTCTGCTGAAATGCATGTGGGGATCCCAGTACATGAAAGACAGGACATGAGCCAGCAGTGTGTGCTTGCAGCCTTCAAAGCCAACAGCATCCTGGGCTGCATCAACAGAGGGGTGACAGCAGAGCAAGGGAGGGGATTATGCCCTTCTACTCTGTCCTCATGAGGCCCCATCTGGACTACTAGACATCTGTGCCTGGGAATCCCAGTACAGGAGGGATATGGAGCTGTTGGTGCAGGCTCGATTAGAAGGCTGAAGCATCACTCCCGAGAAGACAAGTTGAGGGAACTGGACTCGTTCAGCCTGGAGAGGAGAAAGCTTTGGTGAGACTTTCCAGCACTTGAGGGGGGCTTATAAGCAGGAGAGAGACCAAATTTCTATATGGACAAATAGCGATAGGACAAAGGGGAATGGCTTTAAAAGATTGGAGATTTAGATTAGACGTGAGAAGGGAATTCTTCACGCAGTGGGCAGGACGGCCCTGGCACTTCTGCCCGGTGAAGCTATGGAGTAGCCCAAGGCCACGGATGGGCCCCTGGACAGCCTGAGCTGGGGGGTGGCACCCGGCCCACGGCAGGGGGGTTGGAACTGAAAGAGCTTTAAGAGCTCCTCCGAGATAAGCCATTCCGTGACGGTAAGAAATCACGGAAATACGCTGTTTTTTCGTTCCAGCCCGCAGCTCGGCCCGGCCGCAGCCCTACCTCGCTACAGCACTGATCCCCCGCCTCGGCACAGCAACGCCGTCCCCAGAGCGCCGGCAGCGGCCGCGGGGCCTTATGGGCGCGCACGGCGTTGCCATGGCAGTAGCGGCCGTTGGGGCGGGAGCGGCGAGCTCGGGTCCGCACAGGCGGTCCTGGTTCCGGCCCAGGCCGGTCTGCGGAGGCCGGTACAGGGAATGCAGGGTTCCGCGGAAGGGCTGTCCGAGGGGCTGCGGGCCGGCACCGCCTGGGGCTGTGCTGAGGCAGCGTCGCGGCCGCCAGCACTGACGGGAAGAACCTCGCTCAGCTCCACGGCCTTCTCACTGAGCAGCGCTGCTCTGTGCTGAGTGAGGTCTGCTGCGGGCCACGTCGGCAGGGTGCTCCCCAGGGAGCAGTCCCACGCTTCATAATTCCCGCATTCCGGTCTCCTTTGTCTCTGACGGGTCTTTGTAAAGCTTTTGGACGTGGTGTCTGGCTGTAAGCCACGCACCGACCTGACACGGCTCGTCCAAATCTTGTATCTCAAAATGCAGTCACATAGCAGAGAATTGGACAGAGGCCTCGGAGGAGGAGACATTGCACCAGAGGTGTTGGGAGAAACTCTGAGCAACTCTGGAAACGAAGCTGCCCACGCACAGAGTGAAGACAGTCCTGTCAGCAGGGGTGAGCTGTCCTGCTGGGGGGTGTGGGGAGCAGTTACTGAACTGAGTCCATGCAACTGAAAAATAAAGACTATTGTTGAATTTATACCTTTCTCCCACTGAATTTACTGAAAATCTTGCTGTTACTGAGGCTTACAACCAGCCCTTCCCTTCCCTCCTACCATTTCTTGTTTCTTTAGTTTTCTTTTTCTGGAAGTACACGTTTTGTATTGAAGTCATACATCCAGTCTAATCTCCTACTAATTACGATCATATTTAAATAACCTGGTGCAATCATCTTGTTTATACTGACTCTTTCTTAAGTGCCAGAACTAGAAGCAAAACTAGAAGGTTCTGAGCAAGAATCTGAAGTGAAAACTATTAAAAATGCAATTACCCAGAGGCAGTGTAAAGGTAGTTTGAATGACTATAGCACTGGCTATATTGGAGACACCCTCCAAAAAGTGCAAAAAGGTAAATTTGTGGAAGAGCAAGACAAATAGTTTTTGTGTTGACTTAGATACTCCATTATCTTTGCACGTTTAAGTAGTCTTGGCATGTAGTCTTTAGAAATCTTGTTAAACTCTAAGTGTTGCTCATTACTTGTAATATACAGTAGATGTCCAAGACAATAAAAACATTGGTGCCAGTACTGTATTATCACTGTACATTATTATAATACCTAAGACTAGTGTGTTCTGCCCAACTTTCATATGTAACTGCAATATTTCAGCAGTTTGTTTTGTTACTAGTTATTTTTGTGTTCTGCCTTCTATAGAAAGTTAAATTATTTCAACTAAGAAGATCTGCAAAAATCTTGGTTAGAACAGAGCTTTTCAAGTGCTTTTCAGTATTTCTCTGACGTAACTGTAAATGTGACACATATATTCCTCCACCCATACTGAACTACAACTTGTTTTCTTACAACAAAGATGTTAAAACTGAAGAGAAAGCCATCAACTATATGTCCAGAACAGATCAATGGAATGAGCAAAAATCGGTTGGTGATCACAAGTCAGTAACCAGCTCATTCAGTCAAAAGACAGAAGAAAAGGGGTGCTGTGTAAGGTAAAACATTGTTTATTGATAGTTTTTATTTAAACCTTGGCATCATTGAAATCAGTAGGAGTTTCACATATTCACTTTCTACATGTTAACCTTAGCTCTGGAGAATGATTTTGAAGATGAACTTCAGATTAATCAGTTAACTCGGGAATTTTTGATGTTTCCAGCATAGGTATTTCTTTTTTATTTAGCAAACTGCCCTTTGAATGTATGATGTAGTCTATTTAATGGATTTGGACAAACTTGTGCAAACTCTTGTGGGAGCAGATTTGACCAATTCTCAGTATGAATGCAAAGGATCCATAGTATTAATTCATCTCAATTTAAATATTACAGTTGTCATGACAATTTTTGGCAGAGGTATGTGAAGGGACAGACTCTCTCCAAGTTCCCAGGAAGTAGGTTGAACTGGGCATAGCTTATCCCAGGCTAATCAGGCCAGCACACATAAAAATTAAATTTTTGTGAAGAACAATGTCAGAGTGCAACTACTGCATGTGATAATTAGTATTCTTATGGAACATGTTTTATGGTTCTGTAAATTACCTAAGAATGCTGATAATTTGATTAAATGCTACTCTAAAGGCACAATGAAAATCAGCATAATACACTGCATGTACATAGTGTATAGCAACATACCTGAACTCGCATGTTTTAGAGATTTTGCTAAACGTTTATAAATCCTTCATTCCTTCAGAGATATATTTCAGCCATGTTTGGCCTATAGAGCAGTAAGAGGCTGACAGTCATCTTTTATGTTGCCCCAAGAACTAGCCAGTTGACTTGCATTAGAGTTTTGTTCCTTGGCATTATTGAAGTTTACAGTATGATAAGTGACTATATCTAAATGAAAAATCTCTAAAAGTTCACTTTGAAAGGCACACCTTCACTTCCTTTACTCATGGTGTCATTTGTTTGTTTTGAAAGTACCTTCTTGCCAAGGAAGTCTTACTGTTAAAAGTTCTATGAATCCTTAAGACCACAAATGTGAAGTTCAGTCTGTTAATAAGGGGTTTAGAAGCAGAAAATAATTTTGGATCATATAGTACCATGCTCTTGCAATATTTCCTTAAGTGAAGGATATCTACTACAAGATATATTTTGGATGGAATTTTGTTTTAACCTGAACAGGAAGAAATCTGTATTTTCAGTTTTATGTTTTTACTAGATATTTTCACAGAGTCACAGAATTGTAGGGATTGGAAGGGACCTTTAGAGATCATCTAGTCCTTTTCCTGATGGGTTCCCAAGTTTATTCCCTATACTGTTTCAAAATTATGGTTAGCTGTGTACATTGGCCTCCAAAAACATTATCCAGTTAATCTTTGTAAAGTCTGTGCAAGAGGACTATCACCTCCATGAAACTCAGTGCAGCACTCTCTAGAACAGGATCTCCGATAACTGCAATTTTTTTTTTTTCCTGACCCTGCACATCTGTAGACCTTGGCTTCCCTTGGTTTCCTTTTCTGGGTTCTCATTTGCATAAATCCTCTCAGAAGTAAAACTGAATATTAAGTAATTATCATTTAACTGATGCTACTGATTTTCTGCTCTGGCATTCCTAGCCAATTAAAGTAGTGTACGAAAGCTTTCTTGACTACCAGTCTTTCATTAAAATGTTAGGTTGAAACTAGTCTGAAATTGTGACTCAGGGTCCAAGATGTTGCTTATTGACTATGCCAGCAAAGAATCTGCACCAAAGCAGCAAAAAATGAGGGAAAGAATGAGAGAAGAAATAACCAGAGTATAACAAAAAATCATGCTGCTCATTTTCAAAAAGATGAACTCCCTAATTCCCTACCTGCTTTCTCTTTTTATAGCAAAAGTAGGAAGGGCCTGGTAACACACTTCAGACAGGTAGGAATGGAAAGCAACTCTTAAAAATCTTCAGCTTGCTCACTCTGAGTATAGTCTTCTAAGATGTAGCTGTTTCTCTTGCATAAAGGACTATATTTTGCATTGAAATCTGTTAAAAAAAAAAAAAAAGACTGCGGCATGTGCACTGAAGTACTTTCTTTTTCTTCTGTTTCCTGTTTTAGAATGACAAAAAAGATTCTGCAAGACATTTGTAAACAGCACAAATTATACTTGACCCCATCCTTAAATGATACACTTTACTTGCATTATAAAGGTAAGCTGTGGACAAGATTCTATAGAGGTATCATTTCTAAATAGTATTCTCGCAGGGAATCTAGCTTATGGCTCACTGAAGTAAAGTAGGTATTTAAACATTCTTCTAAATGAGAAACATAATTTAATTTGATATAATAATGTAATTGTGAAACAAAATGAGCAAATATGAAGGTAGAAAAGTGAACTGATTATAAACCTAATTCATTTTGTAGACTAATTTAGAAGTTCAATGGGAATCATGAGGCTGTTTTTTAGAAAACAACAGCCTCTGAGAAATGATGTCTTAAAACACTGATCTAATTTGTATTCAGGGAAAAGTATATATATATATTATTTTTAAATGTGCTTGTCTAAAAAAGTTGTTTATCAAATTTTGGGACTTTTGTACTGAGAAAACAACAGTAAACACGTGCTGCATGTTCTCAAATACTTCTGAAAGAGAAAAGGTTGCTAGAACAAATCATCCTTTTCTCATATCTGTGCAGTTTTTTGTATGGTTATTCAGAATTGTGTAAGAATTGTTTTAAATAAACACAACATGCTAAACTTACCTTCAACATTTGGCTTTATGTTTGCTATTTTCTCAGTATTTGAGAATCTAAAGGGCTCCACAAGATATAGACCAGAATAGGTACCTCATAGGTACATTTTTCTCCCTTAAATGTGCTAATTGGATTCCTAGAAGTCTTGCCATCAGTTTTAATGCAAGTATTCTCACAGGCTGTATCAGCAGCACTGACTTAATGAAATTTATGCTTTGAATGACTTAATTTTAGCCAATGCATTTTAACTTTGAAACATCTTTTTTTTTTCTGCAGGATTTGTCCGCCTGGAGAATCTTGAAGAGTATACTGGATTGAGGTGTTTATGGCTGGAATGCAATGGCTTAACAAAAATTGAGAATTTGGAGGCTCTGACAGAGTTGCGCTGCCTCTATTTGCAGCTCAATTTAATTAACAGAATTGAAAACCTGGAATCTTTACAAAAGCTGAATTCCCTCAATCTAAGTAACAACTATGTCAAGACCATTGAGAATCTCTGTAAGGACTGTTGGTGAAAGATGTTTTGAGTTAAAGAAGGCCATATTCATAAGATTTGAGAGCGGTTTTGTTTTTAAATTATTACTATTTATATTAAAGTGTTGTACAGTGTCCAATACCAAAGCTCACAAGGCTACTATCAAAGAGTCAAACCTATGTGTTTTAGTTTAATAGTTCTGCAGTTGAAATATATGAGAAAACAGAAAACGTAATAACTACGTAATTACAAAGGCACAGAACAGTTCAGTACTTCTTCACTTCTTAATACCGTCTCAGTGCTCTGTTTTGCAGACAGGCTGTCAATCTGTCTTTTACCATTTGCTATGCAGTTACAATGTGCTTTGGCAGTTGCAGATGTGATACCAAATTTTTTGTGTCTGTTAAAGGACACATTTTCTTTTACGTACATTAAGTGTAATCTAAAATAGAAGCATTTGTTTTTGTGTAACTGACTAGTTTGAAACATGAAGAACAACCAACCAGTGTTAAAATAAATGACTATTCCTCTTGAGGGGAAGAAAGCACCTTTGGAGGCATAGCCAAAAAATAGGTATAAGCAGAACAGCAAACTCAGGAAAAAGCTACCCACATTTCAGTATAGTGATGCTATAATTCTACTTGCTCCAGAAAATCTTCTGTGAAGCAGTGACTCTTACCCTTCCTGTCATTGTGTTCTTTTTGTCTGACAGCTTGTCTAAAAGTCCTGAACAGTCTGCAGATTGCTCACAATAAGTTAGAAACAGTGGAAGACATACAACACTTGCAAGAATGCCCAAGTATTTCTGTTCTCGATCTTTCCCACAACAACTTAAGTGACCCAAATGTTGTAAATATTCTGGAGTCAATGCCTAATTTGGTAAGCTGAATACAGCTGAGGGGATGGATTAATTATATGAGTGAATCTTATGAGGTTGTTTTGTCAGGTAGTCCAGTGCGTCATTGGTCTTTGTCTAAATTAATTGTTATTAAACGTTATTAGCCATTTTTATAGATTATCTACAATGACTAAGATGTTTTATTCACCATTTGTTTTTGAAAGGGAGAGACTGCGCATCCAGGTTGTATAGTTTTTGTTTCTTAGATTGTTACTTTGTTTGCAGCTCAACTTTATAAATTATTTTCCTGTTTCTCCAGCATGTGCTGAATTTAATGGGAAATCAGGTGATTAAGAAAATCACTAATTATAGAAAAACACTTACTGTTCGACTGAAACAGCTAATGTATCTGGATGACAGACCAATATTCCCAAAGGATAGGTAAGAAACATAGGCATCTTCTTTGCACAGCAGTAAAGCTTAAATGATCTTTGACTATTTTTTTTTTATAAATGGAAGGAAAGGAAGACTGGTTTAATTTATTGAGAGTGGGTAACTTTCATTACAATAGAATTATACTACAGAGATCTACATAGCTTAAAATAAAAATAAAATTAAAAAAAAAGTATAATTAATTATTGAACAGAATTGCTCTACAAAAAGTCTGCGGACTGCAGAATGGAATCCTAATTTCAACAGAAACTGAGCAGGTGTCTGGAAAATCAGAGCCATGATCACCACTCCTGATTGATCTCTGGTGTTGTAATCACTGGTGCTTAGATAATTTTGTTTCTTTTGTTGCTGTTCAACTTGCAAGAGAAGATACTCTGTTTCATAAGGGATTGCCATTGCTGTCTTCCTTTTCTCTGTTAAAGACACCTCTTGCTGTTACAAACTATTTTAGATTTTTCTTCTGTCAGATGAGTTTTTTGGCTGTATTACAGTGAGCTATTTTCTTTTCCATAGAGCCTGTGCAGAAGCCTGGGCTGTTGGAGGGCTTGAAGCTGAGAAGGCAGAAAGAGAAAAATGGGAAACTAGAGAGCGAAAAAAAATCCAAGATAGCATTGATGCTTTAGCAGCAATCAGGCAAAAAGCAGAGGAAAAGAAAACACGGAAATATACAGAAGAAAGAGATGCAGGTGCAAAATGTGGAAGTGAAGGTGCAAAAGACAGCATAGAAGGTTTGTGGTTAATATTTCAGATGTTTGTCACAGCTTTTCCAGCTGTTGTGCTCTACACCAGAGGAAGCAGGTGCTAGTCAGGGCAGCAGTGGTTGCCATAAGTATTCATGAGTGGAGGCAAGTAGCAACCCAAATGCTGTATTTCTCCAAGATCATAGAATCATAGCATTGCTCAGGTTGTAAAAGACCTGCAAGATCATTAAGTGTAACCACAAACTAACCATACCACCCTAACTAACAAACCTCCGCTAAATCGTGTCCACATTCACCACATTCAAATTGCACCACATTCAAATTGATTTTAAACACATTCAGAGATGGTGACTCAACCACTTCCCTGGGGAGCCTACTCCAGTGCTTAACAACCCCTTCTGTAAAGAAGTTTTTCCTGATATCCAACCTGAACCTCCCTTGGCACAACTTGAGGCCATTTCCCTTTGACCTGTCACCATTGAGAAGAGACCAACCCCCCTCTGAGTGCCATTACCTTTCAGATATTTGAAGAGAGCAATAAGGTCTCCCCTCAGCCTGCTCTTACCCAGACCAAACAGCCCCAGTTCCTTCAGATGCAGAATGGAGCTGGATTGAGGCACCTGTGCTCCAGCACATCCCTGCATCGACCACAAGTCCATGTCCAGATACCCCTGTAATGCTGCTTTCATTAACAGTAAGTGCGTGAACCTAGAACCTATCCACTGCAGTGGTAACACAGGTAATTTGAGGGAAGTATTTAATTAGTTAAGGTTTCACTTACTGCTCTTTTCTGTGCCACTAATTTTCCTGTCACATTATTCAAGAACAAATTTATGACTACTGATAATCCGCAGCCTAACCTTTTCAAGGACACTATGCATGTTTCAGGATAAACAAGACTGAAGCCTAGTGATAAGGGATACTACAGTGTAGAGAAATATTTGTGTGATACATTCTGGCATTTTACTGGCTCTGAAGTTGACTAAGTTGACTAACAAGTCAGAATTTTTCAAAAGCTGTTAGATCGCATAAAGTAGATGATACCTTCAGCAGTTGATACTGATCCATCAAAATGCAGAAGCATATATTTAAATGTAGTGAGTCCTCTCAAATTTGAATATAAATATAGCAAAATTATTAACTGTATTGTGCTCTCTCGCTGAGATTTTGTTGGAGAACTGTAGATGCAGGGAAATTGAGATGTGAAAACCCACAACAGTGCCCCTATGATAGGAAGACTGCTGATTTGTGAATAGCTGCTCAAGCAAACTAGGAGCTTTTAATGTATATTTTGGGCTATGCTATTAAGAACATAAGCAGTTTGGATATTTAGAATAAGTAATGACAGATTAACTCAGCAGTTCTAGTGAACTCATTTCTTCTATAGGAACATCTGCAAATTCAGGTAACAATGATGGAAATACATCAGAGATATCAAATCTATCAGAACAGCAAGAAACTCAAGAGAAGACAGAGAAATTTGGAAATGAAAGTTTTGATGCTCATAATGATGTGATAACACCCCTAACAGACAGGGAAGATAACACTGACTGGAACTTCAAGGGTATGCACATGAATCAAATTCTTACAAATGCTCAGACTTTCACAGGAAGATAGATGGTAATGTACACAGTGGAGAATCAAACCAAACAGACTCAGTATAGCTCCCCTCTGCTGTGATTCCAAACAGCTGATTAATAGCTAAGAACATCCTATTAGATTTCTGTAGCAATGAGCTGGAAAGCAATTCTAGATAAATCATTATTTTAACACTACAAAAAAAATTATTCTGAGAGCCCAGTCTGCAGCTTCTGATACATAAAAGAGGAATCTACTTCTCATATGTGCTAGATTTAGTGATAGCATAGGAGAGCTTACAGGCTTTCCTTGCTCCCACAGACTGTGTGGTATTTTTCCCATCACTCAGGGGCAGCTCTGTGTCTTCACACACAGAATACTGTTTTTGACATAAATATATGTAATACATTATTGAAAAGTACAAATATTTATAAAATGTAAAAGAGTCCAAGATTATGATGAAGCACTGGGTTCAGCTGTTTGCTTCCAGAGTGCTCATTGTTGCAACATGCGAAGTCTTTTATTCAGTTAGTTCTCTGCAACTAGCTATTTTTATTTCTTAGATCTTCCAAGGGGGAAGACAGCTTCTGAAAGGGCTGTGATTCCTGAACTGGATGAATGTGCTGAAATCGAACAGATCAAACATGAGACACCAGAGAAACTTCGACTTGGTGTATGTATTAGATTCAGATTTTGGTTTGGTTGTTGTCTACTCCCAAATTAATTCATGTAACATTCTGTCTAAATAATGTATATGGCCAGATTTCCAAGGAAGGCCCACTATTAGGAAAAGTAGGAGAAAACAAAGAAAGATAATAATAAAGTGGAAAGAATTTACCACTATTACCAAAGTCTCTTTTGTCCTTTGGCCATAGATCACCCAAAGTTGAGCTTCTAGATCTGTGATTTCTCTGTGGAGAGAGTTAGCAAGGGTTTTCATGTGAAAAATAGAAATCACAGTAGAAAGAATCCAGGGAATAAATGTGTCCTGCTGAGGAAGACTCCCATGAAATATTCATTTGAAAAGATAAAGAATCATAGGAAAAAGAAAAAAAACAACAAAAACACAAGGAACAGTAGCCAACCAGTTATTGTCAATGTTAGCTAGCAATATTAGATATTATAATTGGTTCTCAAAATAAAACTTGCAAGCATATTTCCAAGAAAAGTAGAGTGCACATTTTTCAGGTAGGTAATAACAGATTAGCATTTCTAGTGCATTCTTCTGTTTTCTAAGATTTTCATCTGATGATGCAAACATTTAAACATCACATTTAGCCATGAGGACATGAGTGTGACCACTGAAAAATACAGTTTGAGTAGAAGTATTATTCAGTATATTCTAGTTACAACCCTACTGCTAAACTGACAGTGTCAGATTATGACACAAGAGCAAACTCTTGAGCTTATGATTTTCCAGAGCACTTAACATATCTTGAGCAACACTGGTAACTAAATTCCTACTGAAATGCTTTAGAAAAGTCAGTTATATCTCTTCTGTGCTCTTAAAGTCACAGGAAAAAAAAAACATCCTATTACTGTAAGGCTTGACTCATTGCTTCAGTAGAGGGCTTATTGCTGCATCTTCCCATTCAGGTGTTTTTGATAATAGATTTAGCAAGGATAGTGGAGAGAACTGGCAGCAATTCCAAGTATATACAATATCATTTTCATAAGCCGATCCCACAAGGCTGAAATACAAGCTCATTTCTTGGTGCTGTATGGCACCATTATGTAATGTAGTATAAAAGAAAGGCTTCAACATGCTTACATGGATTTTCTTTCAACACATAAAAAGTAGGAATATTCTAATTCTACAGAAGGAAAAAACAAAACAAACAAACAAAACCCACATACCAATACACATTTCAGTGTCCTCTGCTATGCTGTTCTACAATGGATATTTAATAATGTCAAGAGCTTCTGGCAGCAGCTTCCAATACTTACGCTACTGCAGATTTTCCAGAGACATTTAGCACTGACATAGCTGGGGATGGCTGTGAATATGCTGTAAATTAGAATCTCTGCGGCAGTCTTTATTCGTATACTGGAGTCTCAGTGGTAATACAAGGGAGAAGAGCGGGGGAGGATTTATAACGCAGTGGATCTGATATCCCTCTGTTGAGAAGAAACAAGCCAAACGTGCATGAACTGGTTTTCATGCATAATCTTTGGCAGTGTTTGAACTAACAGCTGTTTCCCTTCTGACACCAAACTCGCAATCATCTCCAAATCTTAATCCATACATTTTTCATTATTTTATTTCAAAATCATGTGAGTTCAGGACATGCTACAGGACTAGCCACAACCACATCAGGAAACAGAAGTTTTATTTGTTTTATTTCTGTAATAGTCTTCACACACAAGTCTGTACAGATCAGATGATCCCAATGCTGCTGTGACAAGTAAATAGCTGTACAAAACCAGTCAGCTCTAAAATATCTTACTAAAGGAGATGCTTTTACCAGTATTAGGCTGCACTGAGAAACTGCTAAAAACTTGTAAATTCTACATCTATGATCATTTTGTATTTCTACCCTCTATTTTTGCTTTCATTGTCAGCAACTGGCATGTGATTTAGAAAATGTTTTCTAATGGAAACCTGGAAGAACTAATCCTGTCCACAGGAGAACATTTCTCAACCAGTTTTCAGTTCCACTTCCTTAATCACATGACATTCACAGTAAAACATTGTTTTATTAGTTGTATTCAGGTTAACAAAATTTACTGATGAACTGTTTCAAAAAGCCAGATGTTGTTTTGGTGTTATCAGAAAGATGAACTGGAGTTAGGATTAGGTCTATTAATAGATAAGAGACAGCCAAGAGATGTAAACCACATTTCTTTTTAAAAACTTGTTAGTGTCTTCTTGTCTATCCATTTTTCTTCCTCTTTTTTCTTTTTTCCTTTTTATTTTTCATAGTAAAACAGAATAGTAGAAAAGAGCATGCCACTTGACATTAAGTTTATCGCTTTCTCGTTTACTATTTCTGGAAACAGATGAATTGTCTATTTCCAATTAACAGAGAAAATTGTCACCTTGGAGAGCATGACAGTCCAGTTTTTCTAGTTATGCCCCTTTACCTGGAACAGCATTGTATTAAAAATATTCCCAGGAAGATAAAAATGTCGTATTTTATACATTAGAGCTAACTTTCCCCACTAACTTTGTGATTGTCTTCAGGAACTACCTGATTTAGAAGACATAGCTGTAAATGCATTTCCTCCAGAGGAGGACAGCTTTATTCAAAAGGTAAGATCCTTAATAATCCCACTGGTGAAGTTTGCCACGCTAATATTTTGCATAAGGAAAGTAACCTAAGATGTGAAATGCTATTTCAAGTGACGTAATCAGTAGTGTGTTTATAAACTGAAATGGATGTTCAGGCAGATCTTCTTTATCCTTATTACTATTTTTTTTATTTTTTTATTTTTGCATTGTAAAAATTGGAGAATGAAAAACTAGAGTCAAGTAATGTGACAGTTAAATAAGATTAGTTTCTCATTATATAGTTTTTTAATGAAGATTATTCATAAAATACACTTTACTAGTACTAATAAGCTGCAAAGGACTGAATAGGTTGTACAGACGCTGAATAAAAGCAAACCTTTCAACTTAAAATACAAAGATCAAAGTTCTTTTGCTTCATGTTAAACTAGAGAGACTCAATGCAGTGCCAGCCCCTCTGGTCCATGCCCTCATTAGCATCGTGCCATGCTCAGACTAATCTGGTAGGCAAGAATATAGACAGAAACAAACAAGGAAAAAGAATAATAAAACAATAAAGATTAAAAGCACAGCTTTGATTCTTGTGCTGGTGGTGGCTCATACTTGCCATGCTGGAAATAGACTGATAGAGTATGCAGTTCTGCAATAGGTTGGAGGGACTTGTAGAATTTTGTGTAAGGCATGGGTTTCATTTGTTCTTCTGGTCACGTGCTGTGCCGATGTTGCAAAATGTCTTGGCCAACAAAGCCTCCAATTAAATAGAAGATAAGAGGAGAGATAGAACAGGGAACAAAGAGGATTAATAAAGCATGTGTTTGCAACTCTCATACTCCCCCGGCTGTTTGGTTCTTAAATGCAGTTAAAGATGTCAGATCTCTCTGTTTGGGTAGTGTCTGGTTAAGTCCTAGTTTAAAAGCAGTACTGGCAAGGTTCAGTATATTGTGCAAGTAAGTCATGCAAGCATTGCTCACAGTGGTGAAATGTAGACACCTCTGTCTTGGTCCTGCTGCTTTACTGCCCAAACCCTCCACTTCAGAATAAATTCTTTACCAGAAATCCAGTCTTGAATTCCCATAGCCACTTAGTTAAGGTCATTTCCTGAGCATTGGAAGTGTCAAAGTTATTGTTGTGATTAGGGCAAAATAATAGATCTAAGCCCATGAATCCTCTTGCCCTTGTCAGTGACTTGCTCTTGAAGTATGAGCTTTTGGGTTTGTTTCTTTTTATTCAGTCTAATAGAAAAAGAAATTTCTGTTCAGGTTGGATCAGTACCAACCAGTATGGTGTAAATCAAAGGGCCGTGCTATTCTCATCTGCTCTAGTCAATTAGAATCCTCTGTGGTTTTTTTTTTTTTTTTTTTTTAATAGAATGCACATATTCATTTTGGAACAATGAACTTTCAGAAAGTTATCATCACTTGCCAGTCCCTTCAGATGGAAAGGGGGAGAAGAGTAAGGGGTAAAGGGGAAATTGTGAGAAAATGCCAGAACGAGACTAAATATTTAGAGAAAAAGAAAACAATTTAATTATTGTTTTCTGTAACGCTTTACAAATGTACAGCATAGTGCAAAACAAAAAAACCACCAGAATCCTCTGTGGGTTTTTTGTTTTTTTTTTTTTTAATAGAATGCACATATTCATTTTGGAACAATGAATTGGTAAAGAAAGAAGTTCTAGACACTACATATTGCTGAATTGATGCATGATCTTTTTCTTTTATGAATGATTAGTAGTTTATGGTCAGCTCATGGCTGATGTCTGACATAGTTAATCCAAGATCAGTTTGCAAAAAAGCAGAGCTATAGCTATGAAGCAGATATTCTGTACATTTTGGGAGAAAAACACATCAAGACTAGTAATCAATGTATGGATCCAAGAGATATTTACCTATTTTTGTTGTTACATCAAGCACAATAACATCTTCAATTATATTTTCTACTTTTGCAGCAAGAATATCACCCAAAGATTGAAATAATTTCTGAAACAACAAATGATGGTGATTCTTCATTAGAGGAAAGCAATAAAATCACATTTGAGGACTCAGTAGGAGACACTGCAATATCCATTTTTTCAAATGTGCGTAAGATCCATAAAGAGCAAGAAAAGGAGTGCTTTAGACCCCTTGTTAAAGAATTCTTTACAGAGCCTTCTCATTCAGAAAAAGACAAAACCGCTAACCCCTGTAAAGTCTTGATACAGGAGATTATCACCCAGCCTACTGATAACCTACCATTGTCATCAACCTGCAATCAGCCAGATGACCCCAGCCCAGGGGAAGGGGACAGTAAGGTCACCATTGCTTGCCCTGGTAAGATTACAGCAATACAATTAATCACAGAGAAAAATGGGTGGCACATATACGCTAACTTTAAAGATGTGTTTAGCTCTTGTTAAAAAAAATAAAAAAAACTTCAAGTCCACCATATTACTTAACAATCACCTCTTGTTATTTTTTACATAGGAATCCTAATCAATTAAAAATTAAAACGTTCTATTTTTTTACACAGGAGTCATTGCTGAGTTTAGTCTAAATGATTTTTAAAAACTGGGCTCTACACTTCTATTTCCAGTGTTAGATATAACCTTGCCTTTTAACAGGGAACAGTAGTGATGGAGAAGTACAGTTGGTGGCTGAACCCCATGATGACATGGACAGCAAGAGGGGATTAAATTGATTGCTTTCAATAGAACAGACCATATCTGGAACATCGTGCCTGGCTGACTGCATACAGCTGTTCTCAAGATACAAAGTTCAGCGATGGGGCTGCTTGTTAAAACAGACCTAATACTTATTATAAAAACCCATTGCCTTCAACTGAGTGTTTCATTCAGAGTTGATGTGGCTCCAACACATGACTATCAGGGCAGGTAAGGAGTGCCTCATTTCCCCCTTCCAAAGACGCTGGAAATCCCTCATCTCTTTCCAGCTGTACTACTAATAAATGCAATGGCACTTGTGTGTTAAGGTTAAATTCCACTCTGTCACGTCCTTTTCATTGCATCCTTCTAGAAATGTTTCTCATATAACTTACAGTTTTGTTTTACTTAGGTTGTTTCAATCCATATTGTAACACATTTCTGTCATTTGAACTAAATAAAGATTCTACTAGTAACCTGTCATCTTACCAGTACATGTTATACTGGGTAGATTTTAATGACAAACCAAGATTTTAAGGATCAGATATTCACAGACATTGTGATCGTTTATGAAAAACAAATGTAGAAATAATGTCTGAGCATGGAAAATATGATTTTACCTTTGAAGGCAATATATGGTGAAGCATCTACTGATGACTGCCATTTTGATGTTTTTTTCTCTTGACAAGAAATGAAATGAAAATAGCCAGCCAGTCAGTGGTAGATAATTTAGGTATTAAAAAGCAGACCAAAGCAATTCCTTGTTCACTAGCTTCTTTTTTACTCCACAGTGGTAGTTTTGTGCCAAAGTGCAATGGAAGCAAGTCCTGCAGGGTTCTCTTTCCCCACAACACCCTCCTTTTGTTTTTTACTTTCCTACTGAAGTAGAGCACAAAATTCAAGGAAGTGAGGATCACTGTGACACTACAATGATAAAAGTAATAATAATGATAAATAATAATTTGAAGAAATGGCCAACTCCAGGCCAATTCTGCTGCCATGGCATTCATTGCTCACATTTCCTAGCATTAGAGTGGTTATTGTACACTGCTTAGTGGCAGGATAATGGAGGTGGCCTCACCTTCACGAGCTGACATTGTCATTATGATAGAATCAACAACAGCAACGTGAGGAGCGAGGTGAGTTTGTTAAGCCAAGTTCAGCTGAGTATCTTTTTTCGTATTTCTTTAAATCTGTGACAATTTGTTGTAGATAGAATGGTACAGGCCTCATAGGAGTGCACATTTCAAGGGAAAGTCACTATGCTTTTGTTGAAAAGATGTATATATGCAGTTAGCAATTAGGGTTTAGGTGCCATCTGGTGGTGAGAGCACTGCTCCTAACCACAAAGCACAACCACAGCCAGAACCTGAAGGATGGTGGCATGGTTTCTTTAACTTCAGGCATTTTCCAGTTGTCATCAGCAAAGGCATGCTGTTAAACTCTTTGGCCTCCAGGAAGGGCGAGGGGTGAGCAAAGTGCCTGTGGAGAGCAGGCCTGCCTTATGGCAGCCTTACAGGAGTCTTCTCCTTACAAAGTTCAACATTGGTTTTAACACAGATGATCACAATCCATCAGTGGGTCAGCCAGTGCAACATCTCACAAGGTTCACTGTTAAATTTCAGAAATTTATCATCACTTGCCAGTCCCTTCAGATGGAAAGGGGGAGAAGAGTAAGGGGTAAAGGGGAAATTGTGAGAAAATGCCAGAACGAGACTAAATATTTAGAGAAAAAGAAAACAATTTAATTATTGCTTTCTGTAACGCTTTACAAATGTACAGCATAGTGCAAAACAAACAAACAAACAAACATGCAGTCTCAGCACATCACCTTCAGGTAAACTCAACAATGTAAAAAGCCAAAGTACACCAGCCTGCTTCTTCAGGAGTGGCTCTCATCACTCTCCTGGAGGTTACCCTCCCTCCGTCAAGATCCAAGCTCATGTTGACAGTAGAGCAAAAAGCCTAAAGAAAACCCCAGGAACCACTCAGGAGCAGCTGAGTGCAGCGTGTGCAGCCTGCCACTGAGCATCACAGAGAAGTGCTGCGTGCTGTAGGTGGTGCCAGGCCCCACACAGCTCGATCTGCACCTCCTTGCAAGTAGTTCTCCTGAGGTGGTTCGTGTTTCAACCACAACCGGACATTCCTGTAAGGCATCCAAGCACGTGTCTGACTTCAGGCATGTGACAGACTTTATAAAAATAAGGAAAACTACTGAGAAGTTTGAAGTTACGATCCTTACTGGATCCATGTACATTCAGCGCTAACATGAAGGAATTGAGTATGTAGAGGTTCAAAGATGTAAAACTCGAACAAGGATAACATATTCTGTCAGGTGAGAAGAGACACCACACAGCTTCCCATGAGAAAGGAAGCAAGCAGACTGCAACTCAACAGATCTCCATTGCTGGAAGTGATGAAGTACAGTGGGAAGTACAGTGGGCTGATATAGACGAACTCTCTAAGCACAGATCTGTCAAAAAAGAAACTCTGCCCATGCTACGCTTAAGAACACCATCTAAATACCAGGCCAGTGGGGGCTGCCAGGTTTTTCCCTTAGTCCTGAATGGACAAACAGTGGATGAAATTAATGCAGAAATTCTCACATCACTCTGCCAAGACAGTGCCTCCAGGGTGGTGATGGCCCCTCACAGCAGCTAGCTGGCGAAAATGAGTGTCTGAATTGTTCCCATCTGTTCACACACTGACAAATGGATGAAGCAAAGGGCAGTGAGGGGAAGGTCCATTTAAAACATGCATGTCTAATTTAGGACATTTTTAGCCTGCATTCACCTGATCGACTCTGTTTTTGGGTGGATGCTGCTTGACCACTCTAGATACTCAGGAATATGATACAGTACCAAGAATCATCATGGTAATGAAAGTTGGCAAAGCAGTTCTTCAGATGGTGTTGGCATGGCTTATACCTCCCTGTCTAAGCCCTTGGAAGGCCTAAGGTGAATCTCCTGGGTCTGTCCCACTGCATTTGGGTAGTCTCCTTAAGGGAAAGCTCCTCAATTAGAGGATACTGAGATAAATAATATGTTCTCATTAGTACTACAGCATAAAAAACCAAAGCTCTGCTTTGTTGAGAAACTCAGCCGTCAGAAACCACATGAAAGAAGCTTAAATTGGCCTGTATGGGCTGGTTTCAGATGAACAAAGGGCAGAAGGAAAGTCACTGGGACACAGTGGAGTAACTCTTCTGCATCAGTTTGACACTGAGAAGGTACCTGAAGCTGAGAGTCCTAAAAAGGGGCTCCAATCAATTAAACTGGTTCATCAGATTTCATACATTAATAAACTTACAGGCACATCATCAGGGGAAATAGAGCAGGTCAAGGCCAAGGAGAAATCCCACTGGACTGGACATGAACTACTTCTCCCAGGAGTGCACCAGCCTTCTTTGAAAATAAAAAACTGTGTGCAGGAGACTCCATCCCTTACTATAAGAATTAAAGTATGGAGTGCCCTGCCTTTATGTTATAGAAGATAAAACGGAAAAAACAACCAACAACCCTTTCAACTCAGGATGGGATGTTGTAGGGTATATGATGCCTGCAGCTCCCCTGGGAGCCAAAGACATCTTCTTGGAGTGATCACTCAGGAAACTATCTTCAGCACACCCTGAGGGACCTTCATGTTCCTGCTCATCCTGGGAAGATTAGGGAGAGGCAGAAATACATCCCATCAGAAACAAAAAATAGGTAATAAAAGAATATTTTTAGAGCACTGGTCTGGCACATAAAACTAATTTTCTACTGAAAAAATGGCATTCAGAAGGGTCACGCATCTCTTAGCTGACCTGTGCCACCCTACTAAAATCCAACAGTTTGCTGTCGCAGACACCAGCTGGGATTGCTTTGTTCTATGAGGTCCCTGATGAACTTTCAAGCTACTTTTCGCTCCCCAATTTTCTTAAAACACTTGAAACTTGTAAAAGCATTTTCAAGAAAAACAGCTCCCACCACCTTCCTGCTCCAAGTAGGAACAAGCAACAGAAGCAGCATTTTCTTCTGAAACTATTATCCTGGGCAAACACTGAGAGCCAGGGGCAGGGTGGGCAGTGCAACAGCTACTGACCGTTCCTATCTACTCAAAAAGAAAGGGCACAACAACTCTCCTGTAGGTTTCTGAGTCACTTTTGTTTCTTTACATTCAAACCTGTGGACGCTTGGGTGGGTGGAAGGGAGATGATACCTTGTAAGTGATATCACTGGTTGTTATCAGTTGAAGAGCTCAGGTTTAAGGGAATATCCCCTTGGACACCCACAGAGGACAGATAGGAAGCCATGTTTTCAGATGGAACATACAGAGATGAACTTTCAGGTAAGCTGATGATGTCGTTTCCAAAGACTGACTGACGGCCAGCGAGGAACTGCTGGGAGCTTTCAAGAAGGACATCTTTCCCTAGAAATGCAAACAGATGACAGAAAACTCGGTCTCTGGGAGGCACATTACAGCATTTATGGAAGAAGCATTGAAAAGGGGCAGATTTCTGCTGCACTGGGAGGGGAACGATCTTGATCAAAGCAAGAAGTGCTTGGAAACACTTGAGTCAATGGGCTCACTCAAAAGCCCATTAAAATCTGTGGAAGTCTTTCCAGGTTGCCTAGCTGACTTCTGCCTGAATACTGAGATGCCTTCCAGGAAACACTGAGAAGCAGGTAAGAGAAACTTCTCCTTCACTCAAGAACTGTCCATTTTCCTTGTTTTTGCAGTAAGAGACCTCCGCCAATTGCCTCATTATTCCAGCATTAGCACCCTGCGTGGACAAGAAAGGCTTTGGAGACAGGAGATGATCCCCCTGTGCTGCTCAGTCCCAGCCTGCTGAGTAATTCTCTCCAGTGATACTGGGCATTAATACCTTTGTTGTTCATGAAAGATGCAGAGCTTAAGGTGGAGGCTGGAAGACTCTGAACTACACATCAAAACTCTGCAGTAGTTGGAGCAGGTAGCAATGGCACATGAACAAAGCTAATAGAGCTTTCTTTCAGGTCTAGTTCAGATAAATACACATGGAAATCATAACATATCAATATTCCAAGGCCAAGAAAGCACTTCTGGATTCTTACCAAAAGTCAATGACACACATTTTCAGAATTGCTAAGGGGGGATGGCATGTTCAGATGAACATTTCCCTTGAGAAGCAGTAAAAGAGTCTGGTGGAACAGAGAGATGTTGCTGGTAGCTATGGGATAACCCCTGGAGCAGAAGCCAGAGGAAACACAGGGCCCATGCAACTCTTTCCACCCCTACAGTTCGCTTAGCAACATTGCCATGTTGCTCCTAGGTGGTAAGGAACAGGCAGAAGAGAACAGTGCATAGTTAATGACAGATTTGATGTGGACCCAAGCAGGAACAGAGGTCATTTGGTTACATTTAATCTCAATTTATTTTTTGCCTCTTCTCAGAAACTAAGTCAGTAGTTGTTGCTGATGGCAATCATGAAAATGAAATGACACTCCAGGTGGCAAATGGTTAGTGCTGGTCTCTACATCCAGCTGCTGATGTGAGAACACCTTCATTACAACCCCATTCCCAAGTCTGCAAGAGTTGCCAGTGTTCCTACCTGGGCAGTCACTGCTGAACGATGGGTTAAACACTTTTGAGTTCAGCTCAGTTGCGTTCTTCTCCAGATCTACCGTGAGCCGCTGCATCTTGATGCAAAAATACAAACTACGATGTACAATTATACAAAGACAGGACAGCTTGTTAGAACTAGGCCACTTCTGACAATCAGCATTTCATTGATTCTGTGTACCATCTGCCAGCAACATGTGCTGTGCTTCCCACCCTGCCTCTTCCGAAATCATCTGCTGATAGAGATGCAATCCTGTTAGCACTGAAGCTCATGTCACATGAGGAGGCCAGACTGGAGCTGCTGTGGCTACACTCACTGGGCTGCTACAACAAAAAAGCCCACAATCTTCTGCAGCCAGCAACAAACACAAAAATATTTTTTCTTTCCATTTGCTTGTGGTTATCCTTAAGTAAAAACAGCTTTCAGCTGTACTATGCTTTGAGGTGCAACGTGCTGCAGACAGTAATCACAGGTTTTGGTACATTCATAGTTTTCTGCAGAACTCACAAGGCTGAGGGAAGGCTGCACCCTTAGCTGCTGTGAAATTCAGCGGACATGAGGATTGAAGTACTGCAGCTTCCTCTCAGCAATCCATTTTAAGAGACCTCCCCCTTGCTGCCAAGACTTGGAAATACTACCTGTCTCTGCAGAGACTCTCAAGGAATGGGATTACCTAGTAAATTCTGAATTATTAAACCCAAACCTATAATGGCAAGTGATATCACAATGGAGGTTTAGAGACTTCTGGTGTTTCATTAGAACAGACTGTGCTTTGCATGTCTGCAGACATGGCAGAAATATCCAATCTTTATCCCACCCGGCTGGCAGGGAGGGCTCTGAGAAACCACCCCTAGTCAAGCAGGGCAGAAAAGTAGTCGGGAACCTCACATCTCCTTCACTTTTTACTTAATCACCATATTCACTTTAGGAATCTCTGCATCAAATCAACAAATAACAAATAACACCAAACTAAATTTCTCCTCATTTCTTCTGTGTGTGTGTATTACCACAGTCTCTGTTCTGGCTACACCACAGCATTTCTTCAGATAGGTCCAAGCTCTGCCTACAGGAAATTCTGTCACATGTTTACATCATAGTTATCTCAGAAACCCATCTCTTACCGAGGACAGACCAGCTTCCATTTCAGCCAAATTGCATTCACTCATTGCCAAGTTAGGATTGAAGACCTGTTTGGAAAGATACACTATGAGGGCATGGAACATACATCAATTTTGCAGAAGTTTGAGCAACTGGGGAAGGGAACTGTGATCTGGGGGTACAGTTCTACGACTTATTCTCAGTTGCACTGAGAGAGAAAAGTGTGTCAGTAACAGGAAAACACCTCCTAATGAGACATAGGAAACAGAAACCATCAGAGCCAGTGGCAGAGGGCTATTTGAGAACAAGCACCACAGTTTGTCCACCTCACAGCCCCATCCATCCCACAGCCCTGTCCATCCCATAGTCCCACAGTTCCACCAGATCCCTCCCCACTGCCCCACACTGCTGCCCAAGGCTGCACTCACATCCAGGAGGCCAGCAGGCTCCAGGCCATACTGTTGGCTCCTCAGCAGCAGCTGCAGCCCCTCCAGGTTCCAGTCAGGGCCCTCCAGTGGGTCTGAAATATCTGTTCTGAGGGAAGATGAAAGGAAACAGAGCCATAGATGAGACTTGCATGGATATAAAGCAGAGCTAAGCAACCTACATATATTTTAATGGAGCTCAATCCAGCTGGCAACCAGACATGAGTGGTGGTCCCCAGGGGTTGATGCTGGGGCTAGCCCTGTTTAATAACTTTATTGATGATCTGCACAAGAGGATGGAGTGCACCCTTGGAAGGATTCCAGATGACATCAACTTGGTCGAGGTCAATTGGATGAGGTTGAACAAGACCAAGTGCTGAGTTCTGCATTCTGGTCACAACATCCCCACGCATTGCTACAGTGTTGGGGCAGAGTGGCTGGAAAGCTGTGCAGAGGGAAAGGATCTAGGGGCATGATCTGACAGCCAGCTGAACTGAGCCATGGAACATGGGCAGTGGGCATGGTGGGTATGGACTGGGGTTGGACTTGGGAATCTCAGAGGTCTGTTCCAGCCTTAGCAGTTCTGTGGTTCTAAATAACATTTAGAAAACCAAGAGCCCACTGTCACCCTTGATTCATGTAATTTCAGCTGCATTAATCCCAGAAATAGGCCCCAGTGGAACACAAAGGGGCCAGGGATGACAGCCAACAAGTGAGAGAACCCTCCTGGTTGCTGAACAGAGCTCACCAGATGCACCAGGTGATTAAAGTCAGCCTCCCACAACTTTGGTAATGGGAAGAGCTGTGGAACACACAGGGCTGCAGCTCTCCCCCTCACCTGTCCAGCAGTGTCCTCCTGCCTCTCCTCTCGGGGGGCTGTGAGGTTCCTGGGGGGGCCATACTGCAGCTCCCTTTGCCCTCAAGGACAGACTGCACCATGGCGACTGGAAGCACAGGCGGCTCGGGGCAGGCCTGGCAGCCAGACAGTGGGACATCATGTTCAGCCGTGGCCTTCACCCCAGGGCTTGCTGGCTCCTCCTTGATCAGAATGAGGCACTTCTCCCTGCAGTGGAGACAACATTTAGCCCTACACACACTGCTCCACATCACTGGGAAGGGCAGCAGGAGCTGCTAATACCTGGAAATTGATGTGCAGTAAGGGGTCTTTCTACACAGAAGGGCTGTAAAGAGGCTGGAATGGGCTGCCCAGGACAGTGGTGGAGTCACCGTCCCTGAAGGTGTTCAAGAAATGTTTAGATGTTGCACTCAAGGACATGGTTTAGTGAGAAATGGTGGTACGTGGATGGTTGGACTGGATGATCTTGGAGGTCTTTTCCAGCCTTGGTGATTCTATGATTCTGTGATTCTATGATCAGGAAAATGCTCAGCTGGAATGTCTTCAGTGACTACGTCAGTCATGGTTATAATGAATTTATCCCAGTAGATTGTCTTGAAAATACAGAAAATACACATTTTCACACATTCATCATTCTTCAGATGAGTATTGGACTCAATACAGGTAAGAAGTCACTAGCTAGAGAGGGCCTCCAGATAAGAAGTCTCCACCCTGGAAATAGGAGTGGGATTGGCAAGACCTCACCATCTGGAGCCAGCATTGGACCAATGAGCTACCCAGAAACCTTAGTGACACAGGTCAGGATCTTGTGTCCATGCAGGATTCAAAGAAGAAGCCATTGAGATCTGACAGCCTCAGCTAGACAGTAACTTGATTGGAAGCAGAGGTTTGCCCTTTTGCAGTGGGAGCACTCCACTCTATTCCAACCATTCTATTCCTCCAGTATGGCACTAGAGGGTCAAACATTACAACTTTCCATGACAAAACTTACACTTACAGAAGCCACTTACAGAAAACTTTCCAGCTCCCTGTGAAGCTGCACAGCTGCAGCCAATGGCACACACATCAACATGGGAAGCCACACAAAATAGTATTATTTTACATCCCTGACATACCATCTCCTCTGTGAGACAGCACATGAACACATCCCACATATGGGATGGCATGTGACATAACATAGCCTTCTCCAGTTTTTAGATCATCTTTTCTTCTTGTGAATCCTAAACTCCCAGCAGAAGCTCACCTTTCTGCAGCCTCACACTCCTGAATAGCCATGAAGACACAGCAAGAATCAGAGGCCACCAGATGGCACTCAGAAATAAGCTGAGATCAACAACAGCTGAAGGCTACATGAGTTTCTTTCTGCTTCAGAAATGCCTTTCAGCACACAGTTTTTTAACTGGAGCTCGCTAAACGCTTCCAGCTACTTTTACGGGGATTATCTCAATTATTAGGTGGATTTACATGCAGTTTCTAGGGTCAATTTCTTGCCTCTATGCCTGAGAAACTGTTTTCACGACTCACCAGTCTGTTTAGTTTCCACTGACATCGCTGCGTAGCTGTTCTGATACCAGCCACAAATAGGCTGCACGTCTGCGGCAGGAAGAGATAAGAACTAAAATGCCCCTGCATTCAATTCTTAAGTCGCTGGGACTTCTTCACAGAAAAGATGTCAAATGTCGGAAGTCACGATGCAACCTTTCTGTTCTCATTAGCAGAAAGATGTACAGTTTGATTTGGTTGCTTCTTTGTCAAAACTAAGAGGAAACTTCCTCAACAAGCCCTGATATACCCCATTCTCTCTGTGTTTACACACAAACAAGTTTACCTGTCATTATCAGGAGGGGACTGCATATTTATTATGCTGGATGATGATGCTTCAGTAACATCGGATATGATGGGTCCTGCAGCCACCACAGGGCTATGCAAACAGGGGGCGGGTTCTGTCGATGGCTAAGGGGAAAGCAAAGGGAAAACAGATTTCTCTTTCTGAGTCAGTAAAGAGCACCAGTAAGTCAGCTGGTTCTCCATGGGCCCAAGAAGGAGAGAGGCAGCTTGCTGGTTTCATCCAGCTCCATCTTCCAGAACTCCTGCCCAAGCAGGCACCTAGTGAACGCCGCTCTGCTTTGCAAACCTCTTATTCACTGCTATACTCTGGCCAAACTCTCTACTCTAGCAGCCATACTATTGCTTCAAACATTCTCCCCTCCTTGGCCAAATAAACCTCCCCAAGTATACCCACCGACTGTACGAAACAGCCATCATGGAGGGCGTCCACAGACAAATGCCGGCTGAACTTGGACACCTGAGGAGTGGACAACCCATTGTCAAGCATCAGAGACCTGGAAGAAAAACAAGAGGTTTGTTGTCCTGGTACACACCAACTGGCTGATCCCTGGCTGCTCATAGAAGCAACAGCTTTCAGCCAAGGGCTGGTTCCCCAGCTATTCTGTATTTCCTTGGACTTCCGGAGGGCAG
>VXAB01004511.1:10213-53931 GCA_013399175.1 Odontophorus gujanensis
TTCAGCTTCTTACACTGCCCTGCCAGCAAGGGGTTGGGGTGGGACAGAAGAGGGACAGCTAACCCAAACTGGCCAAAGTGATGTCCCACACTACATGGCATCATGCTGAACAGTAAAACTGGGGGAGTTGACTGGGGGCTTCTGATGCTCAGAGACTGGGCCCTGTTCAGCAAGGGGTGAATAGTTGCCTTGTGCATCACTCACCTTAGGTATTCTTCTTTATTATTCCCTTCCCCTCCCCTCCCCCNACATAACATAACACATGCTGTTCCTTTGTTCCCTACTGTTATGGGCAGTTAGGAAGATTTACCACATGGTCACTTAAGACCATTCCTATCTGTGTGAGTATGGGGATGCAGCAGTACCCAGCCTCCCTCCAGCTCTGCTCAGCTACCCTGCTTTGCCTGACTTCAGCCCAGTTGTGCTGAAGTGCCTGATGCTGCTAGCACTGCTTCTTTTGTCATAACCTTACCATGTGGGGCCAGAAGGTGTGTGGTTTGCAGTCTGACTGCAGTTCTGAAAAAATATTTCTGAAGGAAATGGCCATGGTGTGGTAGAGAGGGGTCGCTTTCTCAATATTACAGTTCCCACTTAGAAATGTTTTTCTGAGCTCATCAAAGCAGGGGGCTATTAGTGTTTCCAATGGGAAGGAAATAAGCCTTAGTTCAGAAAGGTTTTCTTAATATGCATTGTAAATACTTCTAGCCTTAATTTTATAAGGGAGGCAGTTTGTGTAATCTTGAAACTGAGCCAAAAATTACAGCCCTGGTTGTAAATGAATCTTAGGACAACTCTGTAAAGAAGAATAATACCATTCTCTTTAAGTTGTATATAGATTAGCCTGTTTGTTATTTGCTTACTAATTCTTCTTTCTCTCCATAATTTTCCACTTATACTGTAGAAGTGGCAGTGGGAACACCAATATCTAGAACATTAACCACTAAATACTCCCCATTTTTTGAGATTGTGATGACTTAATCTATTGCTGCTGGAGCACTGACTCTGGCTGGTATTCCATGATAATAATAGTGGAAAATAATAAACGGAAAAAAAAAAAAAAAAGGAGTTAGGATATCTGCGATCTAAGAGTACAGTAGAGGAATTATAATGATTTCTGTGAAAGAGCTGTGCCGTGGAGTGTAGATTTCACACTTACCATTCCTTCTTCATGTGTTTGGGTCAGTCTCCCTGATTCTAGCTTGTTCTCTGTCACAGAGATGAGTGAGGCCCTCATTAGGAGGCTGCTGGAGGGTTCATGCCATCAAAGGGCATCTGGTTACTACTATGCTGTACTACACGTTGGTCTTTTGCGACTCTGTTATGAATTTGTATTGATGTTGGCTCTACTTGAGCATCTTGTATACTCAATGAGTGGGTACCTTTGAAACTACAAGTAACAACATGTGAATGAGAGCAGTCTCTTGTTTGCTGTAACTCATGTTGAGGAGCATAACAATAAGGCAAGGAATAAGGACCTAAAACTTTGACACAGGAAGTTCTGTAATAACATGATCAAGAACTTCTTTACTATATGGGCAGCAGAGCACTGGTGGTGCCCAGGAGGTTGTGGGCTTTCCTTCAATGGAAATATTCAAGGCCCATCAGGATGCCTACTTGTGTGACCTATTGCAGAGTACCTGCTTTAGCAGTGGGGTCGGACTCACTGATCTCTTGAGGTCCTTTTCAACCCCTGTGATTCTGTAATTGCATTTGTAAATATGTTTACAGTAAGTAAAAATTCTTCAACGTTTGTGGATGAGATTCCAAAATCTTCTTGAATATTGTCCACTTGATGCAGGCTTAAAGCGTTTAGAACACATGAATGTCATGAAATGTGGATGATGTCATTTCCGGGACTAGAGAGGCAGCAGAGTGGATGTTCTTAGATAGCTGAACCCATTTATCATTGTCTCCTTCAAGTCCTCTCTCCATCCTTCCGCAATCATTCAGTGTTTGTTGTAGCAGTATCTTCTTATGTACATCACCACCTTTAGTTAACCAGGGGCATGGTCATAATTACAGAACTATCATATATTCATTCACTTCTTTTACTATTGTTCCAGGCTTTTGGATGCTATTTTTCTACCAGCTGTCATCGCAACACCAAATTTTATACTGATCCTGTCGAAGCTGTAAAAGATATACCCAATGGGGCAACTATACTTGTTGGTGGTAAATACTTAAATTCTTTATGAACACAAACTCTTATTCTACAGATGAGATACTTTTGTTCTGGTTCTTCTAATGTTAATTAATTTGATAATACGTGTGCTTGTTTGGGTACTTTAAACAAGAAATTTTCAACTGCTAATTGTGGGACAGACATTATCAGTAAGTAAATTCCCATTTCTTAGGTGAGGGAAAAAAGCTTTTGAAAACCCTTAAATGTTTTTCTCTGGTAATAAGGCATTAGGCTTCAACTTTGCCAATTTGTGCAGAGAAAGTAAAGTTGCTCTTTTGGTTTAACACAACTGTTTTAAACAGTGAAGAAATGAGTTTTGATTAGAGTATGTTTATGGTAGTGCCCTCTGTCTGTACCTGCCTTTTCACTGGCTCTCTGTGACCTTGAACAAATCACCTAAGCTGTTTATGGCTGTGGGAAGTGAAAGTACTACATTATTCTGAATGTGTCATATTTCCAGAAGTTAAGAAATTGGGTCGCATTAGCTTTCAGTGCAAGTAGAGCTTTTGAATATTTTGGTGATTTTCACAATTTCTTGCTGTTTAAACTACTGAAAGACTATCTCTTTATTTAGCTTGATAGAATTGATTTTTAGCACTGCAGAAGAATAATGAATATAATATTGTAAAACACGGGAAACAGTACAGTAGTAATTACAGTAGTAATGCAGAAGGACAAATAGGAAAAAGTTTTGTATTTTATTTTTGTTGCTGCTTGAGAGAAACAAATGAAAATCTGAGATCTAGTCGCAAACAAAACACTCATAATCATAGTATCAGACCCTGGCCTTAGGCAAGTGTACCATTTTGTTTCATTTTAGGCATATGAGGAATGAGCTGGGGTACAAGGTGCCTCAAGCTGGGTGGAGATCTGGGTTGTCTTGCTTCCAGTTTACAGAACTTCCTTAGACAATTAATGTTCCCAGATTTTTATCACTTAATTATAGGTTATGCTGCATGGGAGAAATCTTTGCTCCTTCTATTTGAAATTGTTTTGTACAGTGAAGAACTGAAGGTTAGTTGAGCAGAACGAGGAGGTCTAAAGAGTGTAAAGACACAGTGAGCAGTTAAGACCTGTGTCAGAAGGACCAAGATCTTGGAGCCCTGTTTCAAAGGCCACTCGCAAATGAGCAGACATCTGATGGTAAACTGCTTTCATCCAGACTGGAAACCCTAGTTGACTTGGAGATTCCTGTACTAGGGTGCAGCTCTTTCCAGAATTATTCCTTCTTAGTCAGCTAAGGTGTTTCTTCTCTATTTAGAAAATACTTTTTAATTAACCAGTGCACATTCTCACTTCAGTTTAAGCTGTTATTTTCAAACACTTGTTACATTTTCAATTCATTTTCATTTTGCATAGGTTTTGGATTGTGTGGGATTCCTGAAAATCTCATTGGGGGTTTACTGAAGACTGGAGTAAAGGGTATTACAGCAGTCAGTAACAATGCAGGGTAGGTATACATGTGTCTGTGACTTAATAAATGCAACCTAAGTGTTCTGTTCCTGTGAGAATGCTGATATGTGTGAAGAAGTATTGCTTCGTGTTGTAAGCATTTTCATGTTAACTGATGCAGCTGTTTTTGAAAGCATTATTTTTGAAATGAGCTAGGAATACGGTTCTCTGTGTATACTCAAATCTGTCAGGGAAGAATTGTAAATGCTGTAGAATGCAAGTATTATGTGTATTTCTGTATATTTAACTGGTTTATTGTAACTGAAAGTATCAGTGATTTGTATGTCTGTAAAGGTAGGAATTTCTCTTTGACTGTACTTCAGTGCTTTCTGACAACATTTTATTGTACATATACTACTTTAAAAAGAAAAAAAAGAAAAACACTTCACTGCAACAGTTGAGAATATAAATAATAGAAGAGTGGAAAGCTTCTTTGGAGTATCTTAAATTTATTCTAAATGTTTGCCCATGAGAAATTCTTGTGAAATTGACAGTGAAAATAATGAGAAGCTGAGAAACTGTACATAAAATAATTATGACTAACTTTTAATCAAACTGTTTGTTCAGAATCCTTATGTCTTCACACCAAAATATAACGGCAGCAACTTCTGATAAAGTGCATTATTCTAGAAATGAAATTAAATAAAAATTCTGACATGCAGAATATAGTGACATGTTTGAAATTGATCTGCTCAATAAGATTGATGTTCATCTCCTCGCATCTGCAGGGGGCCCTAAATTTGGTTCAGTGACTTACCCTATTAAATGTCACCTACAGCAACAGAATAGTTCTGGTGTTCTTTGGTTCACTGCGGATTTGAAGAATATCTCCTAGTAGCATTCCTCATTCTTTAGAAATTGTTTTCATTAGGGGGCTCATTCTAAACTCTTGCCTTGTGAAATGTGAAGGTTTTCACCACTAGGTATACTGGAGTTACACAGTGCAGATGATAAGGAAGCTGGTGTGGGAGAATTCTTGCTTTTTTTAATGATGTATATTTTCAGTGAAAGGTAATTCTTGTGTTATTGCATTTTCTGTGAACTATTTACTTTTGAATGATGCATTTGAGATGTAATCATAATGAGGATTTTATATTGTTTTCATGGTATTTTGTCAGTCATGATCCTTTTCCAAGGGTTGAAATCCTCTCATTTTTTTTCTCTGTAGAAGTTAAAACTTTATCCAGTTGTGGAGAGTGCAGTAGGGAAAAAAAAATAAGAGCATGAAGAAACTTTTTTTTTTTTTTCTGTGATTTCATCAAAATAAGAGATATGAGTGTGTGAGATAGAAAGAGGGTGTAAAAAACTTGATTCTTTGATACAGGAATAGATATCAAACCCTACTTCTTCAAAAAAAAAAAAAAAAGCATTTGTTGCATTTAACGATGAAAAACAAACACACAAAAAAGCTGTTTTAAAAGTCATTATCCCTTCTCATGTAAAATATCACAAGGAAACTCAAAACATCTGTCTGTGAGATTTTGTATTACCCTTCAAAGTGAAGATTCAATAATTAGAGAAACTCCTGACTTCTGTTAACTAATGTTATTTAGTATTGCCTGGATAATAAGCTACTACCAACACCCAGATTGAAATTAGCAGTAGTAATAAAGGGAAAAGTGTTGAAAAATTTTGTACTGTTATTACTGTTTACAAAATATTATTTTGTGAGGTTGGATATCATAAAAAATATATTTGATCAAAGGCAATATTTTTTCTTAGATATATAATCTTACCAATTTTGGAATATTCTCTAGAGCAATCTTGACAATTCTGGAGTATTTGAATTTGTGCATCAGATCAAGTTGCCTAAGTATGTGGCCCTCAAGCTGTGTTACGAAATGTCAAATGTTTAATAGAAGGTCACTTAGCTACTAACTGACTCCTTCTAGACAAAAGTATGAGATCTTCATGCTTAGCTTTGTTTGGGTTCTTACTGTTATTCTCTCCTGTTTGAATGCTTTGTCTGTCTTAAAAGTAAAATTGATAGTTTATTTCTGTATTTATTTTTGTAGAAAGATAGTTGTGGCTTTCTTCTTTTTATAATTATTTTAGACTTTGCTCCTACACATATGTATGTTGTCTATGTAAAGTATAAATATATATATATGAAAAACTGACAGCTTAGGCTGAAGTTCACTATGCGTTAACTTTTTTTTTCATTGCCTCCGGCTTGCCATTGCTTGTTGATGGATAATAAGTATAACTTTCATCAGCACATAGACGAACTGTCGCTCCTCAGTCTCTTGTTGTTAAAAATGGGAGAGTTGGAAACTGTTACTATTATGAGAGGAAAGACCGGTGAGGTAGAAGAGATCAGTCACTCTTGCTAATACTCTGATTTCAGAATGATACACAGTTAGTAAATTGGATGAGAGCATGGATACTTTTGGAAGACAGGTGGAGGCTTAAAAGTGAAGAGAAGCGATGTGGGATACAACAGTGCAGCTGACATTTTGTGTTGTATTCTCTCAATATATATATATGATTTTGTAGGCTGGTATTAATTTGTTTTGAAAGAGTTGTCCTGAAAAATCTTGTGTCTCTGTGGCTGGAGACCTGACTACAAAATTTGGTTTCATTGTTGCTGGGAAATTAGTGTTTGTTTTCACTTGAAACTAGTTTTCCTTGAGTGTTCAGGGAAGTCTGGTTAGCTCCTTAAAGAAGAGTTTGATGGTCCAGGGCTCCTTTTAAGCATAGTTGGCATTAAGTCTGTCTCCAGTGCAGGCTTCCACACCATCAGATGTAAAAAGTGCTTCATCCTTCTTCCATTTTGTGCAGCTGCTAGTGCCTGTTACATTCAAGGGACTGCTGGGGCAGCAGTTGTGCTAGACATTACTTGTAGGAGATAGCATATATGGTGTTTTGAAAATGCTTGAGAACATTTGGGGTTTTCTTGATGTCTAGTTTTTAATCATATGTTGAACAACACCACTTATTTTGAATGTAACAGAGTTAAATTTAAGTTGATAGTACTGGTCACAGTTGTTATCATTAATAATCACAGGTGTTATCATTAATAAAATTGGAATCTTCATCACAGTGAATAATATCTTCTAAAGCATCTTAGAATCTTCTTGGAGAAAGGTTCAGCCAAGTTCAGAAATATTTGGCAGTGTATGGAAACAGCTAAAAGGGAGTGATGTGTTCACAAGATCACACCTTGTGCGATAATAAGGTGAAAGAGGGAGAAGACGCTGTCTCCAAGACCTTCCTAAATTTATCTTTGTTGCTGCAAGGTGAAGTCTTTTTTCTTTGACCTGTGAAAGACTTGGCAAGGGCAAGATGTATAGTGATGTATAAGCGCTTTTGTGCACCTTAGTTAGAAACTTGATGCTGCTTAGCATACAACCTGTAGCTGTGCATTGCCATAGTGCGTAAACTCTTCACTAGCCAGTGAAGTGGCACGTTTAAGTGTAGTTATTCATTCGCCAAGCCAAACAAGGCAAAGTGTTTGAAAGGGAAGCAATACAAATATCCAGTATCTCTGCTATTTACACAGCTTGATGCAAGGGAAGCTGGAACTTGTGAACTGGAGAGAGAGTTAAAGATTCTGTAGTGGATATGTGTGCTTTTAAAACACAAACTCTCACACCTTTCTTATAACTTGCTTCGACAATATTATCCATATTTTAAGTATTTCCTTTGTGATACTTGGCTGTATCCTTTAGTTTAAAGGGTTCTGTCTCAGTAAATTTCTAAAATCCATTTTTATTTAGTCTTTGCTTCGTTGCTGTTTAAATTTGATTAATTACACTCAGTATATCCTTGCTTTAGAACTTGATTCAGTAAATTCCCAGCACAGTCATGATTAACAAGCAGTACCTTCTAGCACGTGTCTGCCTTATGGATTCATAGTATCTCTTACATACTGACTTCAGTGGACTTCAGCATTTCAGACCAGATTTTGCCACAGCTTTTATAGTGCAGTATTTCAAGCCTGTTGTTTCAGGATCTGTGTTACAACAGCAGCAACAGATGTTCTTGGTAACAGTCAACAGAGACATATGTTTTAAAGTGACAGTTTAAGAAATTAGTTTCAAATTACTATTTTTTAATTAATTGTACTTACTGAAATGGTCAACTATTTCTGGGTATAATCTCATTCTGATGTCAACACTTTCATTCTATCTGTCCCATCTCAATAGACTGAGTTTTTGCTGTGAAAAACTTAGTCCATTACTTGTAGTAGCTGTACATGTGATCTGACTTGCATACTTCCCTCTGAATTACTTCTGTTTTTGGGACTTAGGTATGCATTATTTTAGAACATTGGGGTTTTACATACAGCAAAAAGTAGAAAAGTTTCTTAATTGCTAATCATCTGGGTGATCATTTTAAAGGAGATTGACAGTATACTGTCAGATTATCACAAATTCAAGCAGTTTACTTAGAAGGCATTACCAACTTTTTGAGTCTTTTGTGTTTGCTCTTTTTGTAAAAGTTATTTGTTATGCATTAGAGTTGTCGTTGATGTCTACACTAGTCATTCTTATATCAGTGTACAGTATTTTCTTTTGTTTGTTTGCATTCCTTTTGTGAAGAGGGGGAGGTTTAAAGGAGGATAACAACATCAAGTTGGGAGTGAGTGTTGATGTGGAGGGTAGAAAGGCACTACAAAGGGACCTGGATAGACTGGATTGGTGGGCCAAGGTAAACTGTGAGTTTCAGTATGGGCAAGTGTCAAGTCCTGCATTTTGGTCAGCAACCCAGGCAGCCCTACAGACCTGGGGAAGTGTGACTGGAAAGCTGTCGAACGGAAACTTGGTGTACTGATGGACAGTTGACTGAATATGGCCAGCAGTGTGCCCAGGTGGCCAAGAAGGCCAATAGCATCCTGGCTTATGTCGGGAATGGTGTGGTGAGCAGGACTAGGGGAGTAATCCTCCACCTTTACTCAGCACTGTTGAGGCCAAACCTTGGGTACTGTGTGCAGTTTTGGGCACCTCAATACAGAAAGGACACTGAGGTGCTGGAGCAGGCCCAAAGAAGGGCAGCAAGGCTAGTGAAGGGCTTGGAGAATATGCCCTGTGAGGAGCAACTGCAGGAACTGGGGCTGTTTAGTCTGGGGAAGAGGAGGCTGAAGGGAGACCTTATTGCTCTCTTCAAATACCTGAAAGGTGATTGCAATGAGAATAGAGTTTGTCTCTTCTCACTGGTGACAGGACAAGGGGAAATGGCCTCAAGTTGCATGAGGGTAGGTTTAGGTTGGATATCAGGAAGAACTTCTTTGCAGAAAGGGTTGTTAAGCACTGGAATAGGCTCCCCAGGGAGGTGGTAGAGTCACCATCTCTGGATGTGTTTAAAATCTCTTTGAATGTGGTGCTCAGGGACGTGATTTAGAGGTGGGTTGTTAGAGTGAGGGTAGTATGGTTTAGTGTGGTTGAACTTGATGATCTTGACGGTCTTTTCCAACCTGAGTGAGTGTATGGTTCTTTGTTAACAAACGAAGAAGACTATTATTTTGTTCTGATGTTAGAGCTGAGATAAAGTCATTGGTAGGGAAGACTGAATTTCCCTAAGAAGCCTTTAGAAGTGGAGGGAGAAGTGTGCAGTGCAAATACTGTGGAGAAGGAGCAGAGGGTATCCAATGCTCAGTCACGGCAACAAATTGACCTGCCTGGTCTTCATGCTTCCCACCAGCCATAGACTCCTTTTTCTTACTCTCTCGGGGAGGAACATTTCCAGGCTGCTGAAATTGATATGGTGCATTGTTTTTATATTTTATTTTTTTTTATTTTTNTAAGAACTCAGCAATCTATTTGCTTTCTTCAATTACGTACTTTTTTCACATTGCTCAAGTTTTATGCCAATGTTAGTGTGGTCCTGTGAGCCTCAAACAGCGTTTCTAAGAGGTGCTAAACATACAGTTAGTGATCCATCCCTCTTGTCTGGGGTGTGTACCTGGACTTGCTCAGGAAGTGTGAGCATAGCAGGAGACACAATTGTTCTTCTGAAAACTGGAAAGCTAAAGTTACCAAGTAAANAGGAAGAACTTCTTTGCAGAAAGGGTTGTTAAGCACTGGAATAGGCTCCCCAGGGAGGTGGTAGAGTCACCATCTCTGGATGTGTTTAAAATCTCTTTGAATGTGGTGCTCAGGGACGTGATTTAGAGGTGGGTTGTTAGAGTGAGGGTAGTATGGTTTAGTGTGGTTGAACTTGATGATCTTGACGGTCTTTTCCAACCTGAGTGAGTGTATGGTTCTTTGTTAACAAACGAAGAAGACTATTATTTTGTTCTGATGTTAGAGCTGAGATAAAGTCATTGGTAGGGAAGACTGAATTTCCCTAAGAAGCCTTTAGAAGTGGAGGGAGAAGTGTGCAGTGCAAATACTGTGGAGAAGGAGCAGAGGGTATCCAATGCTCAGTCACGGCAACAAATTGACCTGCCTGGTCTTCATGCTTCCCACCAGCCATAGACTCCTTTTTCTTACTCTCTCGGGGAGGAACATTTCCAGGCTGCTGAAATTGATATGGTGCATTGTTTTTATATTTTATTTTTTTTTATTTTTACTTTGTCATTTGCCGGAGTTTCTGGGGGCTCTGACCTCCTACCTTGCTTTCTGTCCTACCTCTTACTGCCTCAGCACATGAACTCCAGTGCTCCTCTCTTTCTGCTCCTTAGTCGCCCTATCTGGCACGGCTTCTGCTGCTCTTTTCTGCCTTCCATTAACCAGTTTTCATTAGAACAGGCGGATGAAAGTCCTGGGAAAGTGGCTGACTGTAATTTTCCTTTCACTGCTAACTCATTGCTCAACTTTCCCTTATTCCCCATGCAGTCTTTTGAGNCCGGGAAGTTTTCTAGCCCTGGAACAGGTCTGTGCATTATCAAGTTTCATGCATAGCTGTGCAACACTCTGACCTGCCAAATGCCTAGAGAGAAACTGTCATGTATCTCCAGCAACTGACTAGTGGTTTCACATAATCTACTTTTAGAGAATGATTTAACATAAATATGGTTTTATTTTTTTATTTATTTTTTTTCCAGGAAGTTTCAGGAAAACTTAGCTTTTGCCTGAGTTGGACCTTGCATAACTATTCCTATTATGTGTTTTTCTTTCTCAATCCATGGACTCCAGGGGTGGTGCAATTACCCTTTCATCCTTCTGATCCTCAGAATGTAGAAGGAGGAAAGTCAGATATGTCAACACATTAGCTCTTCTTTGACCAATGTGTTTTGATAGTACAAAACCCTAATGTATATATTGACCTTTCATAATCAGTGACTTCTATCACTTTCTTTCCTCTGACAGCATGTGTAAAAACTTGAACAACTTCTACTATGCCTTTTTCCTATTCAGGGTAATGTGTGTTCATTATGCTCACCTTTGTTTTATTTTTTAAGGGGCTGAACTCAGATTCAGATTTACACAATGTACTTTTTTCCTTTCCTTTGCCTCAGTAAAGGATATTTTCCTATTATTTAATAGAAAGGGCATTACCTGCAAGAAGTATATTTGGGACGATGTTTTCTGTGCAAACAAAGCTGAAAAATTCAAAGGAACTTTTGTGGTCCAAGTCCAGGAAAGCAACACAAGATGGAAAAGGAGAGCTAACAGTCACTATTTAAAAAACACAAACAAAGGAACAAACAAAAAACCAATGAACAACCTTACATTGAAAGAAACTTCCTTGAATCAGTAGTCATTTTTAAATTTTATTCCAGGATAGAGATGCTCAGTGAAGGAAAAACTGCATGGAGAATGGAAATGACAAGAGCTTTCTGACAGTTGTGTTCAGAGTTTTCATTGAGAGGTCATACTTCCTGCAGCATATGAAAGAATCAAGCATATCTCCATGGCATTGGACAGGGAGATCTGCAAAGTCTTGCTAAGGGTAATATGCTACAGTAGCTGCTGTTTAGACTGTGGAAGCAAACAAGTATAAATCTTGGTAAAAGGAGGCAGAAATTTCTTTAGTAGTTACAACCATTTGTTGCCATCCCTTTCTCATGTGTATGTGCGATCAGAATATTCTTTGCATGCTGAAGTCTTGTGTCTGCCTGTTTCTGCTGAATAACTTGTAAATTCTAAAATGCTAAGGGCAGTGTTACCTTTGTGAATGATGCATAGGAAGCTGTGATTTGTGGACAGTTTAAAATACTTCACTATAAAACTCTGCAGACTTATTTAACTTACATTCTTTTGCTGTGCTGTACTCTGTTTATAAAGCCCCATTAAACTGCTCTCAAATATTAGCTGATATGTAATATTGGCTCATTGTATTTTCATAAAGAGAAGTTAGTTTAATGGTTTTATTACGAATTTTCTTGTTTTGAATGGCACTCACATAGTGGTGTCTATGTTTTTGTTTATTTTTTCTTACTTTCCCCCCCCCCCCCCTCCCCCAAAACTCCTAATTCTCCATTCTTTTATTTTTATTTTTAATTTAATTTAATTTAATTTTTAATTTCAAAGGTGCTGGAAACATTTGCTCTAGAGTGTTAGAAATATAGGTTGTTTCCAGGCACATATTTCTCAAGGCTTTGGCAGTGTGATTCTTGCCACTGTATGGCATTACATCAGAGCTGTTTTTCTTTTATGGGGCAGAGTTGAGGAGTGGAAAAATCTTTAAAAACGTTTTTACATTTAGAGTACATAAAATGAATTTAGAAAATCATACCATAAAATGATGGTGTTACTTCCTCATGTGGTTTCCAAATTGCTTGAGTATATATAGAAGTAGGTTGCCAAATCCTAAAATAGTTCTTGTTACGGATGCATTTGGGAGATCTTATTCTTTGTAGTTGTTGTGATAGGAAAAGAATATGCTGGTACTGCTCTCTCTGCTCAGCCTCTTTGCCTTCATGCAACACTGGAACCTGTACTGCAGTGCTGGCTGCAGGGGGATAGTTACGCTTTTGTATCACAGTGAGATGGGCTGGGTGCATCCAGGAGGAGGGACAGTGTGCTCTCCTTAGTGACTTCGGTTAATGACTTTTGAAATGCATCCTCCTGGTTGCCTTATATTCTCCTTGAAACTTAAGCTGTTCTCATGTACTGAAATGTTGGAAGTCTGTGAGGTAAGCAATGCATTGTAGGATAAGAATACCAAGAGGGCAAAATTAATATTGAGAAGGGATACATTTTGTTAAAGCAATTAATATAAATAGCAACTTTTCTTCAGGAGCAGTGTTTGCAGTGGAGTGCTTATAATGTAAACATTGGATTTGGTTTCTTTTAGGACTCTTAATATTTTTTTGGTATTGCTTTTCCTGAAATATGAAGCCAGTTGTAAATAATTGTTTTATTGAGATAACTGATGGCAAATACACATCGCTTTGGAGAGGTGCTTCTGCATTATGACATCTCTTCTACAGGGGGAGTGGATGACTTGAGTTCTCCACTCATTTGTTTGAGACCAGCACAAAGGTAGAACTTGTACCAGCCTGCCAATATCCTGCATACTGTATTGGGAATACAAAATAAATGTTTGTAATATAGTCTCTGTTAATTTATGCATTTATGTTTTAACTTAATGGTTTATCAAATTAAAGTAGCATTTTTTGCAGGTTCCCTTTATCATAAAAACTTCATGTTCTTGTCCTGTCAGTATGCACTATAGAGTAACAAATGTTATAGCAATGCTGAAGACTCTCTGTCCTCAAAAGGTTTGAATGTCAAATTGGAACTGGTGGAGATATGTTACCTTTGACATTCAGATTAAGCTGTTGTTGTGAAAGACAACAATATCATGATAAAATCATGGAATGGTTTGAATTGAAAAGTATTGCAAAAGACATCTAGTTCCAACCCCACTGTCACCAGTAGGGTTGCTAACCAGTAAATCAGGCACTAGATGAGGTTGCCCAGGGTGCCATCCAGCCTGACCTTGAACGGATTTACGGATGGGGCATCTGCAACATCTCCAGACACCCCCTTCCAGCACCTCATTGCTCTCTCTGTGTAAAATTTCATTCTGAGGGTGATGAGGTACTGGCACAGGCTGCCCTGAGAAGCTGTAGATGTCCTATCCCTAGAGGTGCTCAGGTCCAGGTTGAACTGGCCCCAGGACAACTTGATGGGTGACAACCATGTCCGTGGCATAGGATTGGAATTGAATGGGCTTTGAGGTCCCTTCCAACCCAAATCATTTTGTAATTCTATAATTACCTTGATTACAGTGTTAATGTCTCATGCTGTCATAGACAATTTCTTAGGAAAGTGAAATATTTATTGTTTTAATATATTCTTTTGCTTTTGATGCAATCCAGCAATATAAATGTACCTTCCTCCTTGAGCTGCTAAACAATCATTTTAACTGGCATTTCTACTAAGTATGAAGAGTCTAAACAGAAATTTATTTTTGTTTACTATGAGCCAGGTTGTGTCTTGTGTGACTCTGTATTAGGTAGTAAGGCTTTTTAAAGGAGCATTTGTATAACATTTCGTTACTTGTAAAGATGGTGTTTGTAGCTGTTATATGTGGAATGTCTTCAGTGCCTTCGAAGGGATGAGGTCTGAGAAATGAATTCATAAATATCAGTATATTGGTTTTGGCCTTGAAGTTTTTTTTCTTCTCTTAAAGCTGGAATTAGATTTTTTTTCTTTAAAATTCTTTTTGTCTCCAATTCCTTATGACAGAAGTGAGTGAATATAGCTCTACCCTTCATAGTTAAATTATTAAAGTTTATCAAATGCCTTCTATACAACAAAACTACAATCACCCAGTATTGCCTTGTTTTTTTTTTCTGTGTGTGTTGTGTTTTTTTTTACTGTGTAGTGTTGACAATTTTGGACTTGGTCTTCTGCTTCAGACTAAGCAGATAAAACGCATGGTATCGTCATATGTTGGAGAGAATGCTGAATTTGAACGCCAGTATTTATCTGGTGAACTTGAAGTTGAGCTTACACCTCAGGTAAGGAGGCTCTCTAGACCTGTGATTTATTTTCATCTAAAATACCAATTAGAATGCTCCTTAACTGCTTTTTAAAGTTAATTTGAAATCTTAATGTTTTCTCCATGTGCAGATATACAGTAAAAACAGATGGCAGTTGCTGTTTTAAGATCATGGGCTATAGACTGCAACTGTGTTGTTAAGAACTGATTGGTTAAATTTCGTGACTTCTTTTTATGGCATGATATATGTTACATTCATTTGAAGTAAATATATATACTTATATATGTTTTAGAACAATGCTTGTTTTTCGTGGTTCCTTCTGGATGGCAGATAAACAGGTGAATTATGCCTAGCTCATTGCTCTGACCCGTGTACAGGGAATAAAGTTAGAAAATTCCTGTATTACCAAAGTTTCCGTAGCTTTAGGTGCTTTTGGGGAAGTTGCTTGCGCACAGACTGCCATCTAGTGGGTAGGATTCGAAAGAGCAGATTTCAGGTTCAGAGTAAATTAATTTTTTTGTGCTTGTTTGTTAAATCTCATTATGATCCAGTATTTACAATTTCANCATTCAGATTAAGCTGTTGTTGTGAAAGACAACAATATCATGATAAAATCATGGAATGGTTTGAATTGAAAAGTATTGCAAAAGACATCTAGTTCCAACCCCACTGTCACCAGTAGGGTTGCTAACCAGTAAATCAGGCACTAGATGAGGTTGCCCAGGGTGCCATCCAGCCTGACCTTGAACGGATTTACGGATGGGGCATCTGCAACATCTCCAGACACCCCCTTCCAGCACCTCATTGCTCTCTCTGTGTAAAATTTCATTCTGAGGGTGATGAGGTACTGGCACAGGCTGCCCTGAGAAGCTGTAGATGTCCTATCCCTAGAGGTGCTCAGGTCCAGGTTGAACTGGCCCCAGGACAACTTGATGGGTGACAACCATGTCCGTGGCATAGGATTGGAATTGAATGGGCTTTGAGGTCCCTTCCAACCCAAATCATTTTGTAATTCTATAATTACCTTGATTACAGTGTTAATGTCTCATGCTGTCATAGACAATTTCTTAGGAAAGTGAAATATTTATTGTTTTAATATATTCTTTTGCTTTTGATGCAATCCAGCAATATAAATGTACCTTCCTCCTTGAGCTGCTAAACAATCATTTTAACTGGCATTTCTACTAAGTATGAAGAGTCTAAACAGAAATTTATTTTTGTTTACTATGAGCCAGGTTGTGTCTTGTGTGACTCTGTATTAGGTAGTAAGGCTTTTTAAAGGAGCATTTGTATAACATTTCGTTACTTGTAAAGATGGTGTTTGTAGCTGTTATATGTGGAATGTCTTCAGTGCCTTCGAAGGGATGAGGTCTGAGAAATGAATTCATAAATATCAGTATATTGGTTTTGGCCTTGAAGTTTTTTTTCTTCTCTTAAAGCTGGAATTAGATTTTTTTTCTTTAAAATTCTTTTTGTCTCCAATTCCTTATGACAGAAGTGAGTGAATATAGCTCTACCCTTCATAGTTAAATTATTAAAGTTTATCAAATGCCTTCTATACAACAAAACTACAATCACCCAGTATTGCCTTGTTTTTTTTTTCTGTGTGTGTTGTGTTTTTTTTTACTGTGTAGTGTTGACAATTTTGGACTTGGTCTTCTGCTTCAGACTAAGCAGATAAAACGCATGGTATCGTCATATGTTGGAGAGAATGCTGAATTTGAACGCCAGTATTTATCTGGTGAACTTGAAGTTGAGCTTACACCTCAGGTAAGGAGGCTCTCTAGACCTGTGATTTATTTTCATCTAAAATACCAATTAGAATGCTCCTTAACTGCTTTTTAAAGTTAATTTGAAATCTTAATGTTTTCTCCATGTGCAGATATACAGTAAAAACAGATGGCAGTTGCTGTTTTAAGATCATGGGCTATAGACTGCAACTGTGTTGTTAAGAACTGATTGGTTAAATTTCGTGACTTCTTTTTATGGCATGATATATGTTACATTCATTTGAAGTAAATATATATACTTATATATGTTTTAGAACAATGCTTGTTTTTCGTGGTTCCTTCTGGATGGCAGATAAACAGGTGAATTATGCCTAGCTCATTGCTCTGACCCGTGTACAGGGAATAAAGTTAGAAAATTCCTGTATTACCAAAGTTTCCGTAGCTTTAGGTGCTTTTGGGGAAGTTGCTTGCGCACAGACTGCCATCTAGTGGGTAGGATTCGAAAGAGCAGATTTCAGGTTCAGAGTAAATTAATTTTTTTGTGCTTGTTTGTTAAATCTCATTATGATCCAGTATTTACAATTTCACCTTTTAGCACCATAGCTTTAAGTCATGAATGCCCAAGCTTTTCGCTTTCCTGGGCCACACTGAGTGAACAGGAATTATCTTGGGCTGCATACACAAAGGTTGCTCCAAAAATAACGCCTCTTGTGTTTCCACGGAACTAGAATTGATTCAAAAAGCATAATAGCAGTATTTGATAGAGCAAAATCTCAGCTACAAAACACTATTTTTTAACATAGTCATTACCATTANAACGCCAGTATTTATCTGGTGAACTTGAAGTTGAGCTTACACCTCAGGTAAGGAGGCTCTCTAGACCTGTGATTTATTTTCATCTAAAATACCAATTAGAATGCTCCTTAACTGCTTTTTAAAGTTAATTTGAAATCTTAATGTTTTCTCCATGTGCAGATATACAGTAAAAACAGATGGCAGTTGCTGTTTTAAGATCATGGGCTATAGACTGCAACTGTGTTGTTAAGAACTGATTGGTTAAATTTCGTGACTTCTTTTTATGGCATGATATATGTTACATTCATTTGAAGTAAATATATATACTTATATATGTTTTAGAACAATGCTTGTTTTTCGTGGTTCCTTCTGGATGGCAGATAAACAGGTGAATTATGCCTAGCTCATTGCTCTGACCCGTGTACAGGGAATAAAGTTAGAAAATTCCTGTATTACCAAAGTTTCCGTAGCTTTAGGTGCTTTTGGGGAAGTTGCTTGCGCACAGACTGCCATCTAGTGGGTAGGATTCGAAAGAGCAGATTTCAGGTTCAGAGTAAATTAATTTTTTTGTGCTTGTTTGTTAAATCTCATTATGATCCAGTATTTACAATTTCACCTTTTAGCACCATAGCTTTAAGTCATGAATGCCCAAGCTTTTCGCTTTCCTGGGCCACACTGAGTGAACAGGAATTATCTTGGGCTGCATACACAAAGGTTGCTCCAAAAATAACGCCTCTTGTGTTTCCACGGAACTAGAATTGATTCAAAAAGCATAATAGCAGTATTTGATAGAGCAAAATCTCAGCTACAAAACACTATTTTTTAACATAGTCATTACCATTAACTATGCATTTTCACCAGCAATAAAAGCCTGCATGCTGAGCTTGTAGCAATCTGCAGCAGTGGAGGTGACCCACTGTCACCATCAGCTCTGCTGAAACATACCACTCACTGCCTCAGTGTACTAGCGCCCACTGCTTGGTCTTCATAAGCATTCAGTAAATGTTAATGAATGTCAGTGGCTATCATTTTTTTTCTGCACGGAGGAATTCAGTGATACACCTTCGCTTCATGCACATTCCTGTGTCAGATGCCATTTTGTCATGTTGCTCCTCTGCTGCCATCTGTCACATGGCAACAACATAATGGAATATTGGTAAGAAGGTTCAGCCTCTACTGCCATACCACCAATATCTGCTTCTGACACTGTGGGACAATATAATAAAACAGCAAACATACTTTCAGAGCAGCTATGATAAAATATGTAATATAATTAATGTGTATAAATAACAAAACTCATTTTGATCAGTAATGTTTTTTATTAAAACAAAAAAGAAAGCAACAAAATCACAGCAGTAGTGGGATACTTGACCCATTTTTTATGAAACCAGCATATCAGTCTGGTTTGATGACAGAGGCTGCAGTTCTTAGTGGCCTCTCAACATGTTGTCAGATTTCTGATTAAATTTTACTCCTCTACTTCATCCTTGAAAGCAGCTGATCACATATGTACATACAGCCAAAAAGTGATGACTAAATAAGGTCTGACTGTGAAGGGAGAAATGTTTTTCTCTGGTAAGATGGGGCTTGTAAAAGTAACTCTATTTCTTAGTTGGATGTCTGACTGCAACTGTATACACTCCATTCAAAAATTCCCAGGTCATGTATTTTTGTCAACTGAAATTGAGTTGGAAGTAGAAAAAGGTTCTTTTTGTCAATCTTGAAACCTGTTCTCAAATTCCTTTACCAAAATGGAAAACACGGCTGTGTACTTTCTGCTGCTCACAGGGCTGTGTTTAGCCAACAAACCAAAACACACACAACTCTGTGCTGTACGTTGAGCTGCACTGCCCTGTGCCCTCCCCACACCCTGGCTGCAGGTCAGGCAGCGCACACAGTGCACTGACATTTGGGTGCTGTGGAGTGGTGGGAGTGTGTCCAGGACTGGGCCGGGCTTCCCGGCAGTGGGGAGATGCAGTGAGTGGGCTGCAGTGCCAGCTGCAGTGGACTGTGTGTGGGCTGCAGGATGAACATGCCTGTTTTATGTATTTTAGCACTACCAACGTACTTGCATTGCTGGAATACAGTGCAATCTAAAATTATGAGTATCAGTCATATTCTGTTGGGATGTAATTCTACAGCATGTTAGTATGAAGTAAAGCCTTTGAACTTTAAATAACTATTCATTTAAATCTCTGTGAAAAGTAAGAGCATTAAGGTTTTATGGAGAAGCCCTTGGGCTACATTTCTTGAGTCTGACTGTGAGAATCACAGAGGTGGACGGGAAATCTCTTACATTCTGTTATGTGGCATGGAAATAAGCAAGTACTTCTCATGTTTTAAAAGTCAGAAATTTCACCTCCGTGTTACCTCACAATTTGTGTTTGTTGTCCTACTACATTGCGCTTGGTAATTCCAAACAGAAGACTTTGAATACTTGTGAATTGCTTTGTGAACTGTACCCATAAGCTGTGTAGAATGACAGTTGTTGGTCTGCAGTAATAACTGACTAGATAATTGACTGTAATGGCCTTCTTTTGCTTCAAGTTCAGAAGAAAATACCAATGAAATTTGGGAAAGGGCATCAGTGAAAAGTAGGCAGATAGATCTTTGGCCATCAGTCCACAGAGAATGCAAAGAATTTAAGTTGTTAATATTTATGTTGTGGCTGAATGTAGAACAGAGTACAGATGGAGCATTCAATTAGAATAGTTTTATTCTATCAACTTTTGGGTGCTCTTTGCAGAGGGAACCTAGACCACTCTTCCTTTTTCAGTCTGCTGAGTGTGACTCTTTCACCTTGAAATAGGAATTTGTTTAATTATCCATCATCTTAAGGAAAACGTAACATATAGAACTAATGATAAAACCTAAAAATTCTTATTGTGCATAGTCAAGTAGGAAAAAGAGCTCCATGTTCTTCTAAAGAGGAGTAATGGACTGGGAAACAAGCTGAGGGAGTGGAGTTGCAGAAGCACAGCATAATCGTGGGAGCTGACATTGAGTTGAGTTACTGTGAGCTCTTAAACGACTGGTGGACACAAGTGAAGCATTTCTTGCAGTGTGCAGTACCAGTTCCTCAAAGGAGAGCTAAAGTGGGAAGAGGTAGTAGACGTGATTGTCTGCTGAGTTCAAAAGTAAAAGTTACAAATAACAGAATATAAAAGTAAGCCTATGCAAATCATTCATCTGAGTTCAGTCTGTTTTCTTCTAAATGAGCGGCTCTTAAATTTGTTTTTCCACAGGGTACACTTGCTGAACGTATTAGAGCAGGAGGAGCAGGAATCCCAGCATTTTACACCAGTACTGGCTATGGGACGCTGGTGCAGGAAGGGGGGGCACCTATAAAATACAATTCAGATGGCACCATTGCCATTGCTAGCCAACCAAGAGAGGTAAGATGTCAATTTGTTTTTAGGAAGTCTGCTTTTGAGAATGAATTTCTTACAGATTTCCAAGGTAGGTGGTTGTTTAAGCTTTTTATGGTCAAGTTTAACCTTAGTATGTTGGATTAATGGCATGACTTGGTATCAGTTACATTAATTGTTGTTTTCCTGCTCATTCCTGTCCCCTGCAGTATGTTACAGTTCTTGGAGCTCTGAGTGGCTTAATATCAAGAAACTGACTCAGGTGAAAAACTTTCTTCTTCACTTTATTCAGTTCTCTGGCCCTACCTCTAGCTGTACCTGAAACCTAGTTTTGAAGGAGACTGGGCATTTTCTTGTTAATCCACAAAAAGTTCATTGACACATTCATGAAACACTTGCCAAAAGTTGAAATTCTATTTAGTTTGAATGTTTAAAATTACAAAGAAATCTGTGTGGTCTCTGACAGAGAAAGATAAGATTTGTGTTGAAATTAGATGGAAATTTTGAGGGAGGGAATAGATTTCAAGTGCTACAACTGTATCTGAAGAATGAATGGGGCTAGCATTCTAAGTTCCCATTACGCTACAGCAGTGTAATCTCCTACCTCAAGATCATCTCGGAGGTAAATGTAACTTTTTCTTTTTTATCATAAAATCATAGAATGACATGAGTTGAAAAGGACCTCAAAGATCATCTAGCTTCAACCCTCCTGCTGTAGGGAGAATTGCCAATCACTAGGCCAGGCTGTCCAGAGCCACATCCAGCCTTGCCTTGAATCCACAACCTCACTGGGCAACTTGTTCCAGTGCGTCATCACCCTCTGAGTGAAAAACTTCCTTCTAACATATAAACTAAATCTCCCCAGTCTTAGTTGAAAACCATTCCGCGTTGTCAACCCATGTAAACAGTCATTCCCCTCCTGTTTATATGCTCCCTTCAAAGTAGTGGAAGGTCACAATGAGGAAAGCTCCGAGCTCTCCTCAGAGCTTTCTTTTCTCCAAGCTAAACAAGACCAGTTCCCTCAACCTTTCCTCACAGAAGAGGTGCTCCAGCCCTCTGATCATCTTAGTGGCCCACCTCTGGACCCATTCCAAGAGCTCTGTGCCTTCCTTGTGCTGGAGGCCCCTGGCCTGGTCACGGTACTCCAGATGGGGCCTCACAAGAATTGAGTAGAGGGGGGAATCACCTCCCTCTCCCTGCTGGTTACCCCTTTTTTAATGCAGCCTGGGATACAGTTGGCCCTCTGGACTGCAAGCACGCACTGCTGGCTAATGTCCATCAGGACCCCCAAGTCCTTCTCCACAAGGCTGCTTTCCAGGAATTCTTCCCTCAGTCTGTATAAATACCTAGGATTGCCCTGGCCCAAGTCCCAACACTTTGCACCCAGTTACACTGAACCTCATTAGGTTCACGTGGGCCCACTTCTACACCCTGTCCAGGTCCCTCTGGATGGCATTGATTTATGCACTGATATTTTAATTATTGAATCATTGTTATAGTTGTTTTTCCTTAATCTTGATATTGACTGTGGCATTATGATGTTTAACTATTTGAAAGAATCTTGTTTGTTAAAATACTTTACAACTTTGATAAGAATTTTTTTTCTACCTTGTAATATCTATGAAAATTGTCTTTCTCTCTTCTCAGTCTTTTGAGAGGCCAGTAACATCCCTTATGTGACTCGATCTAGTCAGTTTCAAGCGCAAATGGAATTTTTATAAATCTCAAATCTACCTCTGCAGGCCTACAAAACTAACTTTTTATATGCCTTTACCATATTTTCTCCTCTCTGAATGATTATAAATTATACTCTGGCAATAGTATGCATACTCTAAACTTCTGGATTGTTAGAATAAATACTGTTCTGTGTTTTTGTGTATAATTTGTGTTCTGTCTCTTTGGTGGTAGCAATCACCAAATATTCACATCTTTTCTAAGACAGTAAATTGTTTTATTTCTTGTCTAAGACAGTAAATTGTTTTTTATATTCTTCAGTTTCCTTTCTGATATGATCCTATGCTATACCTAATAATATACATACCTAAAGAAGAGGTTAGGTGTTGATCTTCCCGTGTTGGTTGGAACTGAGGTACAGGATGTGAATCCAATAGATTTTGGTAGCTCTCATTGTAAGTCAGATGAAAAAGAACAAGGTTCTTGAAGAAGCAACAGTATGGCTGGAGGATCTTGAGTAATTTCTGGCTCCTTGGCAGAGAACTTCTGAGGGCAGAGACAGTACATCTAGCTTTGGTAAATTGAACTCCCTCTGTAAGAGTATGACAGTGTCCTATTTTAATTGTTAACTAAGTCTTGTTGGACATCAGTAATCTAACGGATGCCAAAATGGGTTTACTCGTGTAGAATATTTCATTCAAATTCAGTTCTGCTTCTTTTCTATAAAGTTGTTTGGTACCAAGCTTTACCTTGTGACTGTGAAGAAATGCAATTATATTTAAAATAATCTAGTGATATATCTGCTAGAATACTATTTTCATAGACCTAATTCTTTAGTATTCTAGTGGAATATAATTCACACTATATTTTGCTTTCCAAGCCAGAAAGAATCTGTATCTCTGGTCTCCAGTGTATCAGAAGAATTTTTGCCTCGATAGGGAAAAGTTTTATATATATTCTTGAAAAATGCATTTCATTTTTCAGGGCTACTAACATAGTACATGTTCATCAGTTACATATTCTGTCTTTCAGTGCATTATTGTTACAAATATTGATCACAAAGATAGAGAAAACCAAATGAAATTCAGCCTGTCAAATGAACTCAAGTGATGTCACGGTGTTATCCGAGACAGTGACACCAGGGAAACCNAGCACTTGGCCTCGAATTTTCCTTATTTAGGTTCAGGACTTCTGCTGATGGGCAGTAATTACGAAGCTTTTCAATAGTTCTGCTTTAGTAATTTGTTTCTTAGTTATCTAGTAGCAAAAAGCAAGTCTAATTCCAGTTGATGGAGCAGTAGGAATATGTATCCTATTCTGTTCTGTGTATGGTTCTTGTGGTATTTCGCTATACAGCCGCACAAGGCTTGACCTGAGCTTTACAACCTTTTTTGTGGTTATGCACTTGACCTTCATTTATTCAGATTGATTTGCACATAGTGCAAAAAATCTAAGTAGTTTGTAAAATTAACCCTGGAAAACAAATACCACACGGGAAATCTGTTTGAAGAAACCTCAATAGTGTACTTTTTTTCTGTAGGTGCGAGAGTTTGATGGTCGTCACTTTATTCTGGAAAAGTCAATTACAGGAGATTTTGCTCTCGTAAAGGCGTGGAAGGCTGATCGTGCAGGAAACATCATTTTCAGGTGTGACTTTGTTTATTAGTTGGAAAACATTTTTTAATGGTTTAGATAATGAAAGGAGAAGCCTGTCTCCTGTGTGATGGCAAAGCGTCTTACTGATTTCACTTTTATTCATATTGCCTTTCCTTACTGTCAAATTATACTGCTATTAAAAAAAAATAGCTTTTTCTAAAGATGTCAGAAATTTAAAATGCAACTATTAAATAAAACATTGGTAGCTATAAATATGATGTAGCAGACCAAAGTCATAATGGTGACTGTGGAGAAGGATAGTGACACTGTTTCCTTCCATTTTTTTGTTAATTTGGGCCCTTTTTATTGTGCAACTGAAGGTTGATTCAAGAAGTGTAGGATCATGTACATCAGCACAGAGGGAAGCTGAGTCGGTTTTCTGACCAGACAGTGTTGTGAATGCTTGATTCTGTCCCCAGAGAAGTGTGTTTAAGTTTGTTTGATCTCTGTGGTGCACAGAGAGACATGATATGAATTTAAACATCTTTTTAGTGAAGAGTGAAGACACTGCGCTAGAGATAACATCATTTATTTGGTTTGTTATGTTTGTCCTCTGTTTTTTCCTGAACTGTAGCAGGAGAGATTTGCATATGTTTAATGCTTGGTTTTTATTCGTTTGTTTTATGGCTCTCAGATGATTAGGTAAGTGTTACAGAAATCAGTTGCAGTTTACTACATGAAGGTGCCTAATAATGCAGTCTGTCATTGTGTACATTGAGAGGAACAAGGAGTAAGTGAAAAAATCTGTACAGAAGATGGGGTTAAAGTACTCTTTTATAGATGTATTCATGTATATTCATATGCATGTATTTACATAACTGCATTTTATCTATACCTTATGTAGTTAATATGGTATTAAAATACTTAGAAAATGAAGAGAACTTAATTTACCCATGTAGAATCATAGAATGGCTTGAGTTGGAAGGGACTGCAAAGATAACTAGTTCCAGCCCCACTGCGGCAGACATGGTTGCTGACCACTAGATCAAACACTAGATGAGGTTGCCTAGGGTCCCATCTGTCCCTTGAACAGATCCAGGGATGGGGCATCTACAACATCTCCAGACACCCTCTTCCAGCACCTCATCACTCTCTCTGTGAAAATTTTCACTGACATCTAATATATCTACCCTCTTATTTACATACTGTTCCCCCTTGTCCTATTGCTCTCTGCCTGCCTCTTGATTTTCCTTCTGTTTATAATCTCCTTTTAAATATTGGAAGGCTGCAGTGAGGTCTCCCTGGATTCTTCTGTCCAAGCTAAATAACCCCAGCTGCCTCATCCTTTCCTCAAAGGAGAGGTGCTTCAGCCTGCTGATCATTATTATGGAGAGGATCCAGAGGAGGGCCAAAAGCTGTCTTTCTTACGCTGTGGGTACCAGGTCTAGGCACTGTGTGCCTCATGAGGGCAGAGTAGAGGGGGACAATCACTGCTGTTTGCATGCTGGCTGACCCTCTTTTCACAGAATCACAGAACTGTAGGGGCTGGAAGGGACCTATAGAGATCGAGTCCAACTCCCCTGCCTAAGTAGCTCCCTACCCAGGTTGCATAGGTAGGTGTTCAGGTGAATCTTGAACGTCTCCAGAGAAGGAGACTCCACCACCTCTCTGTGCAGCCTGTGCCAGTGCTCTGTCGCCCTTACTGTGAAGAAATTCTTAGACACATTTGTGCTGAAGTTCCTGTATTTCAGTTTGTGACCATTTCCTTTCATCCTGTCGCCACACACTGCTGAGAAGAGTGCAGCCTTGTCCCTTTGCCTCCTGCTCCTTAGTTATTTATAGACATGGATCAGATCCCCTCTTAGTCTTTTTTTCAAGGCTGATCAGACCCAGGTCTCTCTCTTGGCCACCAGAAATCCCAGGTCCCTCTCCGCAGAGCTCCTCTCTAGCAGGTTGTCTCCCTACCTGTGCTGCTACATGTATTTCCTCCCCAGGTGCTAGACTCTACACTTGTGACTCTATACTGAACTCATTCCTTATTCACTTACTAGTCCAGCTTTCAAATCCATCTCTCTCCAGCTTAGAGATAGAGATGTGGTATGGGACCATGTCAAAGGCCTTGTACAAATTCAGCAGTTACCCATCCTTTGTCTGCTCATATTGTCACTCCATGGTAGAAGGCCACCATATGGGTCAGATATGATCTGCTCTTGGTGATGCTGCACAGGCTGTCTCAGGTAAGCTCCTTGTCTCACATGTGCCTTAACTCGTCTTCCAGGAGGTTCTGTTCCATCGTCTCCCCATGTGGATTCGTGGGGGTCACCAGCCTGTAATTTCCTAGATTTTCCTTTCTCCCTTCTTAAAAACAGAAATAATGTTTCCCGTTTTTCAGTCACAGCCATGACTTTTCAAATATGCTATAGAGAAGTCTTTAGGAATAAAACCTTTTGTTTTGCAGAAGACAACTGCTATTTTCTTAACACCAAAACAACTCCCCCTTGTTTGGACTGCGTAAAATATTGGTCTTCCTTCTTATCATAAGCTCCTTTTAAGTATTCAAGGCTGGAGTGAGGTTTCCTCAAAGCCTTCTCTTCTACGGCCTGAACAAGCCCAGCTCCCTCAGCCTTTCTTGATAGGATTGGTGGCTGTAAATAAACTTTTTGAATGCAGTCACAATTGACCCCATTACCTCTTCTTAATTCAGTGCTGAAATGATTCTTCTAGTAACTTTTTATCCCTATGTAACAGTAACTTTGTCAGTTTCTTTTACTGGCAGATCATCCAGTACAATCTTGAAAGCATCTTCTGCTCAGAAAAGTGGTTTCTTGGGATGACATGCTTAATTTGTTGTTTCAATGTACCTTCTCCCGTCTAAATTAATTACTTTGCTATTTTAATCCAGTTTTTGAAACTTTCTTTCCTTTTCATTTTCTATTCTGCTTGGTTGAAGGATTTATTTCCCTTAATCGCGACTGCTAAGATAGCATCTGAGAACTAAGGATAAATTGTAAACTCTACGTCATTTATTTCATACTTTTGTATTCATACATTCCTGTTAACATAGGCACAAATTATCCCTTCTGAAGCATCTGTTAAACACTTCACAGATTGTGTATTGCCAATAAAAGACAATTTCTCAAAATTGGTGTTTTGGGGCATAGCTTCCATTATGTGGTTGTCTGCGCTAGGATTTAGTTAAAAATGAAAGGCACATTAGGATTTGGTTGTTTCGGTTTCCTAGCTCTTCTGAAACCACAAGGTGGCAGCAGCATCTCAAAGTTCAACATTGCTATAATACCAGGCATGATCTTTTGACTAAGGGGTACAAAAATGAGGAAAAGAGATTGGGAAAAGGAATGGTCTGGCACAAACTTCCCCTCCCCTGTAGAAGGGAGATTGGGAGGGGGGGGAGAGGGAGACTGGACAGGGGGAAGGAGATATTGAGTTACTTGGAACCCTGTCTTCATGCATTTTGAAGGAAAAAAGACAACAAAAACAGATTTCCACCTTTTGAGAGAGTAGAACCCCACCAGAATACATATAATTTTTCTTAAATGTTTTGCTCTGCAGTCCTGTTTCCCTTCTGGAAAGTACAGAAGGGTTGAAATGGGTCACTTGTTTATTCCTCTGCCCAGTACTATGTTGGTGCATATCTCAGCATGGTTATGCTTACCATTTCTTAGTTTTACTCTCTAGAGGTTCTTTTTTCTTGTTACAGAAGTCCTAAGTGAGAATATGTGGAATGAATGCCAGAGTCTTGCATTGGGTGCCAAAGCTAGAACAGCTGTCTCAATCAGGAGAATTTAATTAAGTTTTCTACTCTGTAAAATGCTAGTCTAAGTCCATGTATCTGATTAGTCTAAATTGTGAAGGCATACGTAGGATTTGCGATGTTGTTAAGCCCTGTGCTTGCTTCCCCATGGAGATGAATTTTATTCTTTGTATGACGAGTAATGGAACAATACTGTACACAGATGAGCTTACTGCTGCTCTTGAATCCGATAAATGATATCAGTAGCATTCCCAATTTCAATTAGTCAGTATGTCGATCAAAAGAGCTGTAAATATTCTCTTATGTTGAAAAACATAGTTTCATTTTTTTACATATCTTTGACAATAGCATTTTCTCCTTCCTATTTTTATTAGTCTTCCTGATATTTGCCAGTAAGATTTGTGATGTACATATTACAGAGATTCTTGTATCAAGTTGGATCAGAAATTTCTTTACTTTTATAGTTTTACAACTTATTTTTATTTTTTTTATTCATGTATTTTTTTCCAGGAAAACTGCTAGAAACTTCAATCAACCAATGTGTAAAGCTGCCAAGACAACTGTGGTGGAGGTAAGGACTTGAAACTCAGTAAGCTCTATATCCCTGTAGACAACAAACCCCTCTGTCATGCATGCCATTCTGGGGACAGATTTCCTTTTTTTTGTAAAACTAATTGGTGAATTTTGTATGTGAAATGGTGGCCTAAACTGTCTTCTTTGACTAGCTCTGGCTGACATTGTGCTCATTTTTAGTGATCAGTTTATCATTTTTCATCTGATTATGGCCCAGACTTTGTTTGCTGTGTTGAGCCTTTGAAAAGTTTTGTATTTGTTAAATAAAAGAGTATGTGCATGAAAGAAGAAACAATAGTCTTAGGCGTTGTTTCAGAAAATTCACAAAAGGCCTCAAGGAAATAAGTAATAAAGATTACTTATATAAGACATGATAATAAATGCATACCAACGTAGATTGAGGTTGTCATGGATTTATCATGGTCAAGGTCTCTAAAAATAAATAACATCAATGTCAGTCAAGTAGATGTGGGCGTTTGGCTCTGCCTTGAGAAAGAAGATGGGCTAAGTGACCTGTAATTTTCTTCCAGTCTTTCAGTCTTTTTATCTTGTTGTCTAAAACTGTACGGAGCACCCCACACTGGAAATATATTGGTGACATATACTGGAGAGTTGCTGGAACATAGTAATATTGGTTGATCGCTTTAGCATTTTTTTTCATCCCACTGAGAATTAGGAGAGTGAGCGAACAACTGTGTGGTGCTCAGCCACCTCCCAGGTTATACCACAACATTCTCACTCCCTGGTAATTTTGTATGTATCTTACAAGAGCTAAATATGATTGACAGTAAAATAAAAAGAAACTCCTCTTGAGTACTTTTAGTAAATTCTAAATTGGAAGAGTTTTAAATTGGAAATGTCCCTTCTTTGTTCATGTGCTTATTTGTTTTCATAAAACCTCTGGAATAAGATATTTGGTACATAAACATCCCTGGATAACACATTTCGGGAGTTATTTCTTCGTGTTGTATAGAGGTATGGCAAAATATACCATAGAATTTGTTAAATGGCTCTTACTGACATGTGAGAACTACATGAATTTTCATAGTTTGTTTTTTAGGAAGGCTAAAAATTATTTTTCCTTTTAAAAGCGAAATATAAAATCTTTCTTAATTCCCTTCATTCTAGCTGCTCAGTATTCATACTTATTTCACATTCTGGTGCTTAGAGAATCTGAGTAGATCGAACCCTTTCACCTGCATGCCATTTTATTCTCTCTCTCTACTCTTCTATCCACACGTAATAGGGTAGAATTTTCTTGACAGGGAGCAACAATTATGTGACGTTTTTCTTGGTGTAGTTCCAATTTATCTTTGGAAGAGCTACCTTTATGTTTGTCCATCTTCGATTTTGGTGCAGCTTCTACAACAATTAATAACTGACATGCTTTTGCAAGGTAGTTGATATTACTTTACAACTCTGTTGTTTTAATTGAACTACTTAAATGGGCAAAGAGGCATAAGCAGAGATTTAAGAGAAATTTCTAGCCAAATGCAATACCTTGAGTTGACTTTCAAGTATCTTTCTTCTAAAGTGGAATTCAGAATGCCGTGTTTGGGATTGAAGAGTTTAAATTCAGGGGCAGAGAAGTCTCAGTATTGCATCTAGTGTTTCTTAAGTACTGAGGGTTATCAGTCTGTGGCTGTCTAGGGCTGATCTCAAGGTAGCTGGGGTGACTGCGTAAAATTTCATTAGGCTTCTTAGTTACTTTGTTCAAGGCTTGGAGGGTGAAATTCTCAATCCCACAGAGAGATAGGAGGGAAAAAAGATTCATTAGGCTAGTAATTCTGATTCTCCCTTTGCAGTAGGGCTTTCTGATACCTGTTCCCAGCTTTGTTGTTTTTTTGTTTGTTTTTCACCCACAGACCATTTAATTTAATATAAGCAGACAGGAAAGGAGATTTGAAGCCACCCCTGCTCCCTTCCTGGCACTGTTAGCTACAGGTTAGACCTGTCTTCAGAGTAATGCACTAATTAGTGGAATTTGCAGGACTGCAGTTTCTCAATCTGACGTTCCCTTTCTGAGTTTGAACTTGGAGCTTTGTACTTGTACAACCAGACCTACAATGGCAACATCTGCTTGTCTAGCACAAAGCGCAAAGCTGAGGGAAGTAACTAGCTAGCAGAAATAAAAAGCAGATCCTTCTGTGATTCTAGTTTTGAGCTGAAGTTTTCCCTTTAAAGTCAATGCTGTAAATACTCAGAAACAGGATTTGTTAATTCTGGTAGCTACTCTACTGAGTTGTTTCCCTTCTTTACTTATTTGTATACTTCCAGTTTTATTCAGCCTTTCAGAAGCAGTCTCTTTTTCAGTAGGAGAGCTTTGTTGAACATTAGGTTGGAAGGATGGATACTAGACTATTCAGTTATGTCTCTGTTCCATTCTCTTAAGTACATGGGAACAGTATAACATGAATTTTGGAAGGTAGTTTTCATCAGAAAATGTATCCTGCCTTGATATGAACAAAGCAAGAGGTGGAAAATCTATCATTCTATGTGGGTTTCTTCCAGTGGTTAATCACCTCACAATGTCTTTTTACTGTAACTAGTTTAGACTCCATCCAGTGCTTCTGCTCTCTTCTGTTAGATTAAAAGCCTTTCCTAAGCTGGTATTTCCTTACCATGGCGGTAATTTCTCAGTTCCACTGATCTGACAAGTGGTTCAAAGACTTAATGATTCTAACTGTAAAATACTTTCAACCCTCTTATCCCTTTTATCTCCTTCTCACTCTGTTGTTTTCTGAAACTTCACAAATGTGACCAACAGGAGTGTCTTCTGGATTGTAATACTGATATAGTACTGTCAGCTGCTAAGGTAGAGTTATTTTTCTGCCCATTTCTGCTGCTCTCCTGCTTGTGCACTCCAGACTCTTCTCTGATGAATTCATGTGGGTTGCCTAGACAGTTAGTTGCTTATACCTTGTTAATCATTTTCTGACATACTTCAAGAAAGGTATAATTAATGATTTCCAGCATGAATTCTTTAAATATGACAGGTATTTCTTGTTAACAGATGTTGTACTTTGCTTTAGAATTATGTCATATTCTGTGGTACTGCTGTTTCTGTCTTAGGATTTATTATTCCACTAGTCTTTCCCCAGATCTGTTTCCATGGAATGACACTAGGCCCAGTGAGATCTATGTTTTCAAGGTATATAATAAATATTGGAAATCCAGTCTCGAAGTGCAGGAGGAATCAATTACATTGGTTAACATGTTGTAAAATATCCTATGGAGCTCTGAAGTCTTCTGGCATGCATGCACAGTAGAAAATATGTTTTTCTTTAATATTAAATGTGCTTGAGTTTAGATCAGTGTGGTATTTTACTCTTTGTTCAAGAATGGATAACGTTAATTTTTGTAAGAATGTGGAAGAGAACTTGGCAGCACTTGCAGATGTGGAGGGTAAGAACAGAGCCGCGTGTTTGTGGCTTATGCACTTAACTGTTGCTTATTCAGAAATCCTGTATGCCTCAAATGAGTCTGTGTTTAAAGAGGGCAGTGAAAGAGGAGGAAGAGGTAAGGCTGTGCTGTTACCAGTTAATGTCATTCACAGTTCAGGGTTATGGATTTTAAAATTTGCCATAAACAAATTTCTGATTATCTGAGCTTCAGCTTTGTTCTGACCAGTCAAATAGTTAGAAATAATTGTTCCGAACCAATTATAGTAGCCTTCCTAGAGTCATAAATACATTGACCATAAAATTCTAATGAAATGCAAATTGTGTTTTCGTAACTAAGTATTTTGGGTTGTTACATGCATTTTTCTTTTTTTCAAGGTAAGAGGAAGTAGACCCTACTGATCATCCTTGCTATCAGGCATCTAATTGAAACATGGGGAGCCATCTGTATCATATCTGTAGTAGCTCGGGTGAAATTTCTACTTTAAAAATGACCAGTAATAAGGTTCAAAAAGGAGTTCAAGCAGAATTGCATGTTTCCTGTTCCTTGAAACAGGAAAGCAGAATGATACAGGAGTTCTTGTGGGTTTTTTTTAGTTATTTTATACCATTGAAGTACAAAATGGTTCTCTGTTCATTACATCTACGTTTTACTTCATCTTGCTTGACTCACAGAAACTGAGCATGCAGTTAGAGCTGTAGCTTTATTGGGACTTGAAGCCTCCTGCATGCACTCAGCCTGAGCCTTTCAGTTAATTTTTGGATCAGTGAGCAGTTTCCTGCTCCCAGGGACAAGCTGTTCCTGCAGGAAACGGGAGAACTGTGGAATCAGCCAATCTAAAAGCAACTTAGCGATCACAGGAACAGGTCACAAAGGCTTGTAAGGTGCAGAGGAAGTACTTGTCATAAGGAGAAATTTGAGGTCTTTTGTGGTCTTAAACTCTTCTGCTGCACGAAGGACTGACACCTAACTCACTAGCTGATACTTCTGTCAGGCTTATCAACAGTCCATTGAATTGTATCATAGGAGTTGAAATTCTTAGCATGTTGGCATTACAGCATGGCCTCCTAGATTTGTGACCCAAACTGCTATATCAAGGGCTGGGGTATTACACACATCTTTCTGCAGAAGTTTCAATGAGCAGAGCCTCAGATTTTGTGATAATGCTCTTATTTTTTCTGCTTTTTTTTTTTTTTCCTTTACTCTGTGCGTGTGTGTGTGTGCGTGCGTGTGTGCGTGTGTGTGTGTGTGTGTGAATCAAATCAACCCATAGTCACAAGAAAAAAAATGTATGAATTTGCCAGGAGTGGACATAATGATACTGCTGAGGTGAAGGATGATTTAGGCATAAGCTTTTACTCTGTGCACTGGACAAGTGTACAGATATCTTTAACAGCCCCAGACATCCTTAAGCTGCGTCTGTCCCATGTCACTGTTCTCTGCTATGAGACCTCCTTAATGCTTGACTTTGACGAAGCAGTTTGAACTCTCAGCCATGGCCATGATCTGTCTGAGAGTGGCAATATTCAATATGTTTAGAAATACTTATTGACTGTTCGAATAACCAGTTTGAATAATTTTCCTGTTCAAATTGCACAAGGATGGCTAAATATATCTGCCTGTGTAAACAACATTTCCACCTCAAATAACATCACAAGAGGAAAAAAGAGAATGTACTTTCTCATAAAAATACATTAAATAAAAATCATTAAACCCTGTATTTTATCTCTGGTTGCCTGGTAACAATGCCACGTCAGTGAGCGTCATTATCTCAGGTACAATGAACTGTGCTGCACTGAGGGACAGAAGCGAGCTGAAATAACCCATTTGTATCCTGTTATCTGTACTAAATAACAGTATTGCGTTTCATTGAGGAAACTGGAAAACGAAGTTTTTTTTTGTCTACTCCTCCAAATGTTTTAACAGCTGCAAAACTTTTCTCGTTCTGTATAGATTTGTTCTGAGGAATTCTGCAAGGCTTTGACACAGTAACAATTTATTGTGAAATCCCTTTATGTACTATTTTGAGGTGGAAAAGGAATATAAAGTAATCTCTTTCCTTGCAATGTCACTTCGGCAATGAAACTCAAGCCAAACCGTATTACAGGAAGCAACTCTGTTTGGGTTAGGCACTGGTTTTACATTAGAATTTTATGGGAAATCTCAGATCAGGATTTGAGATCCAGGAGGACATGGAACCAAGGTATACACCCTCCTTCTGGGCACTTACTGATGTGTGTTGATATAGCCTGTTTTGGTGGTGTTGTCTGGGTACTCAGGGATGACTGACTATGCTTAGGGGTTGGTTGTTGAAAACATCCTCAGGGGACGACAGTGGAGGAATGTTTTATTTGGCACAGAATGGACACTTGACCTGCTTATTCCTACCACAGTCACTTCAACTCTTAGCACAAATGATAATAGAACTGTAGTTATCTTAATAATTAAGTTCTAGTAAAAAAAAAGAAATATGTAAATACATATATGGAAATCTTTGAATCTAAAGCATCTAGGGATTAGTCAGGGACTTTGACTGCATGACTGGATTCATATACCTAGGTTTTAGCTGAATTCTGAATCAAAGTTGTTTGTGGATACAGATTCAAATGAACATGAGCACAGTTACAGAGTACAGATATTGTATCCTTTCCAAAAGGAAACTGAGGTGAAGTAGATTTGAGTGACTGCTGTGGGACACTACCTGGAATTAAGATTCATGATCCTTAGAAAGCACAGAATGGAAAATAGAATGATTTTCAGGAAGGTGGACACTTCTTGAGCTCATAGATTTGGTGGATTAAAGCATCTGAGAGGTCTAATTTAAAAGAAGTGAAACTAATGTAAATCTGTATTAGGGCCTTGAGAATAAACTTTTCCAGGATTGAGAAGGATTTGGGAGAGTAGTAGGGTTTCACTTTGATCACAACCATCACTATCTCAAATGCAGAAAAGAAAAATGACGGGAAGTGAGAACAAGAACAGATAACTGAGGCAGAGCATTATGAGGAAAAAAAAAAAATGCAACCAAACAAAAAAGAATATATGCATTGAAGCAAACTCAAAAAAAATTCCAGCTCAGTGCAAGCTAAAGAAAATGTGAAGGCAGCAAGAAATCGTTAAGACTACATGTCCATACATATCAGGGTGACCATATCAGGGTGACCATGTTGATATCTCAGCTGTTCAATCAAGAGAGTTAAATTAGCAGTACAGCATACAAAGAAGGCTGATAGGTTGAAAGCTCTTTCTTCCTCAGTTTTCAGTAATACTGGAAAGCAGTTTGGCAGTTGTGATGCTGGGTACAGAAGGTTAAAGAACATGTCTGAGTAGGACTGGCTTTGAATTGCAGGGATTGTGTTTTGGAAAATCAACTCCTGGGAACATTTGCACACTGTTGCTAGAGTAATTTTAATTTGCTAAAAGGAAGCCCACTGTAAGACTTCAGTGCTCTTTTGTTGCTTCTATTGCCCTTCATGATATTTGATTCCTTCTTTTTATCCGTGTATATCCTAATCAATGGAGAACAAGACAGCAAAACATTTTTACAGCTATTGTGCAGATCATCTTGAGATGTTTTGAGAAGCTCTGCAATAAAATGGGCAAAATGAGATGTACTTCAAATGTGTAATTGTAATGCGTAGCATATTTGGTTTTCTACAAATTGTTATGGGGGAAATAAAAAAGAAACCAGCCTATAAAGGCACCCTTAGTTTAGCTTCAGGATCTGTCAGAGCCTTTCTGTCTGTTTCCTCAGCACACTGACTTATGGGCAATTGTCAGTATCCACTGATCAACTACAGACTTGCTTTAGCATGTTCTTTTTGTGTGTTGTATTTGTTCTTAACATCAGTGATGAGTATAAGAGGATGTTTTTCATTGAATATGTAAATCATCACATCAGCAATGATTTTCTGAAGCTGACTGCTAAGTATTTATATTAATTCAAGAAGGTATCAATTTCAAAGGAAAAAAAAATAAGAGGTAGATAAATGCAAAAAATGTTATATAGGTAGGTAAAACTTTCTGAGTAGTGGACAGTAACAATCTGATCTGCTATGAATTTGAACCATCTAGCATTTGCTACCCTAGCAGTGAAGTACCAGATCTGAACCCACATAATTAGAAATTTATTCTCTTGAAAATTAGAAGCACGTAAGAAGGTTGGTTTGTAGGTTGGTTTCTTTTTCTTTGTTTCCATAACAATTTGTAGAAAACCAAATATTCTATGCGTTATGATTACACATTTGAAGTACATTTCATTAACAGTGCTCATATTCTGTGTATTCTGTGTCCCGAGGATTTAAAAATGAGTAGGATTTAAACACAGTATAGATAGAATTTCTCATTGTAATAATACGTACAATGAATTCATGGTAATTCTTATGTCTTGTCGTGTTAATCAGTGAACAATTTCTGTCTTTGAAATCACATTTCACATGATTATTTTGCTGAAAAAACGTTACAGTTAGAGTTCTGGGCATGATTCAAGGATTTTCATATATCTTTATATCTTAACGCTTGAAATTTTTCTATTATGTATTCAATAACTTTTTGTCATTTCTGATAGAGATTCCTAGTAAAAAAAGAGAAAAAAATGACATTCAAATTGAAAGCATTAGAAAAAGGTAGTTCACAGTGTGAGTAATGCCTTCTAGTATGAAACATGCATTTTATCAGGTGAACAAAATATTGAGATTTAAAAAGCTGCAGCCTAGTAACTATTAATTCAGTGAGAATTTTGGAGCAGCCATTTGAATCAAAAGATCAGATTTTAATCTTTTCTTGCAGCACTCTTCCCTGCAAGTGCTTTAAAACTAAATTAATCTGTAAAGGTGATGGTGGTCTTCCAGTTCCTGAAGGGGGCTACAGGAAAGCTGGGGTAGGACTTCTAGTAATGGTGTGTTGCAACAGGGAACTGCTTTAAACTGTAAGAGGGTAGATTTAGGCTACATATTAGGAAGAAATTCTTCACTGTGAGGGTGGTGAAACACTGGAACAGGTTGCCCAGAGGGTTGTGGGCACCCCCTTCCTGGAAGCTTTCAAAGCCAGGCTGGATGGGGCTTTGAGCAACATGTTCCTAAAAGAGGTGTCCCTTCCTATGGCAGGGGGGCTGGAACTAGATGGGGTTCCTTCCAGCCGAAACCAGTCTGTAGTTCTATGATTTAAAGCTATGTGAAGAATTGAGATATCAAGACTGTCTTGACTTCGTAGAATGATGATTTTTCTTTTTCGATGTGGCTATTTAACAGACTTCTAGCAAGCTGCAAAATACAGTGGCCCGTAATGGATGCTGACTACAAAGCAGCTTTTTATTTCTATCTCCCAAACAGGCTAGATATTATACAGTGCGTTTGAAAGCAGACTAGTCTTCCATACTTTCCCAGATTTATTTAAATTGCTTCAGATAAACTTGGACTGATAAATTGTAGTGTGTGGAAATTCACTTTCTTTTCACTGATACTCTTTTGAGTTACGTGCCACTTGTGATTAAGCCGGATAAAGCAATAGCTAAACATTTTTTTTTAAAAACCTCACGTATAATGATGTCTCATGGTTCACCTTGTATTTGAGTGATTACTAAAAACAAGTGGAAAAAAAATAGTCTGAGTAAGTGATGTAAGATTTGGGAATCTAAAGCCAGTCAGTATTGTCTTGATCTGCTTCAGTAGTTATTCCCTGTGGTTAATAAACACAGAGACAGAACAGAAACTTAGTATGACCAGGTGATTAGAGGTTGTTCTTGTTATGACTTATTCTCAGATGTGCTGAAGACTCTTCTGCACTGTTGCTAGCAGGAATTAAATAGTTTTCGTGTTGGATATGAGAAACAAAAGTAATTTATTTATTCTTTATAATAGGAGAGATTGATTTCACATTTGTCAGTTTCAGCTTCATATTGTATTTCTGATTCTGTGAAGTGCTTCATTGTTATAATTCTTTATCCCCAAGCATGTCTAGTGGTCCCTTTCCTGGGCAGCATTCAGGAAGGAGAGTGAATAAGTTCAAAAGAAGTTTTATTTTTCTTAAAGTATGTTACCTAAAATCTCTTGATGCCCAAATTTCTCCAGTTTCTGATGAAACGGTGGAAATTCTGTGAACCCAATTGCTTGCTTTCATCCTTTCTCTTCCTTGAAAAAAGATCTGACTGCATTCCTCCTTAACATTGCAGGAAAGATTTATAGGTCTTGAATATTTAGGGCTTTGGAGGGTGTTTGTTTGTGTGTTTCTGGATGGCTGCTGTGAGTTTGAAGGTGAAACGTATCTCTGTGAACCACCACTGAAATAAAGGAAATAGTGGCATGTATGGAGTTTTTAGAAATTTTTGTAAATTACAGCTGTTTATAAGGAGCTTCTGAAATAAGGAGGGTAATTAATACGTATGTGGACATAAAGTGCCATTTCAAGATGAAGTGTTTTTTGCCTTCCTCATTGAAATTGCTGCTGTTGTTTTTGTTTTTATTTTCTTGATAGAACCACCAATGTAATCTGTTAGAAAACAGTTATTACTACATAGTTTTACGCTGACTACCTTCTTGTATATCTCAAGCTTAGCATGTTCTGCTTTGATTCTTATTTAAGATGTTTTCATTGAACTTCGGAGTGGTTTAGTAGGACTTGCGTAAACTGTGAAATATGAAGAATCCCTTATTGGATGCTGAAGATAGATCTTCTGTTTTTGTTTTAATTTTTTCACTTCCTCCTTCAGTACTCTAATAACTCTTAATTCCTTTTTGACAGTCAAGCCTATATTTATTTCCTGACGTTTAAGTTAAATTTCTTCAGGTGCGTAGGAGATATCAGACCTCTTTCAGCCTCATTTGTTGTTTTTCTGATATGAGTAAGAAAATACAATCTTTTGTAGAGATTAATGCTGACAGTTTTTAGGTTTCAATTCTTCTTGATGAACAATTTTAATTAAAAAAGATAGTTCCTTCTTTTTACTTTGTAATCAATTCAGTGACTTTCAATTCGCCGTATTTTGAAACTAAGCAGTGAAATATGTGAATAACTTGTTTAGAGTTAACATTGTTAACATTGTACTGTTCAGGATGGAAAGATTAGGAATATGATCAGTAGTGTTATTCAGCAGTAACAGCTGAATAGATTAAGCAGGTTCTTTGTCATTAGGTAGCCCTTAACAAATGAAGGATTTGTTCACTGATGGTGGGATTTTTTACAAGTTTATTTCTCATTATTTTAATAATTTGAAAACTGCATAATGTGATCTTAAAAAAAAAAATGACTTTCCAAATTTGTCATTTCCATTTGGATGGAGTAACAACAGTAATGGGTAGAAGTTGCAGACGGTGGTTTTTTCTTTATCTAATTCATGAACATCTTCAGGAAAAATCTGCAAATTTCACTTTATACGTACAGGATCATTTTTACAGTACATGTTTATGTGTGGATTTAATAGCAGATGTCTATTGCAAAATTTGTTCCTCTTTCACAAATGTACCTACTGAGTGAAAACTGCCCATTTATAAGAAAAAAATGCAAAATAAATTGTTTTGAGAATGTTATATTCTTAGGTTTCTTTCTTTGAGAAATTTCTGAATTTTCTAACTTTGGTCATGATCTTGAAACTTAAGAATATTGTGCGTATTGGCTGTGCTAAAATTTAACTAACCTCTAAATGTTTGGAAAACTATAATTCTACTTATATGGCAGAGCTTCTGTGGAGATTGGCAGCTAATTTTTTTCAGATTTCAGATTTCATTCATGCATACATGCTCATATTTTGTTATTATACCAAAATTGTTCTGCATGAGTACCAAGAGCAGGTAACGTAGTGCAGCCTGTATTCTTCTTTGCTATCACAAGTACAGTGTGGAAGAAAACATTAAATGCATGATATGAGAAGTGATCATTTCAGGAAACAGAGGCAGCAGGGGCAGAGAAATGTGGAAGAACTGATTAATTAAGTCCGGGGCAAATAAAAGTGGAATTAATGCTAAAGACTTACAGAAAAGAAAGGTAAAAGGAGTATAATCTAGCTGGAGATTATAAATTACGAGAGTATATAGCTATGAGATGAGAAACCTAGGAGGTTCATGTCAGTTTTGCTTCTGTAATGGTTGGAACTGAAATACTGCAACATGTCTCACTGTTTTTCTCTGTTCAGAGACAGTATCAGTCTCCTGGAAAGCAGAAAAACTTTGAAGTACGTAGATTCTTCTTTGATACGGAATAGACAAAGAGCAACTGCCTGCTATTCCTGTATTGCTAGAAAAGGAAGCACCCAGTACAATTACGAGACACAATGAAAAATGTACCACTGCATTTCTTGTGCAATAGAATGTTTTGGGTGCTAAGGAAACTTTGACAAGTTTAGAGTTCATCAGAAACTATGACACAAGGTGATCTATATCTGGTCTTTCACCATAGAGACTCCTAAACAGCATGTCGACAAGAAGCCAGGATAGAATAACCAAAAGCATCATTCAATCCTTTAAGCTTCCATTCTTTGCGAAGAAAGAGAGTTACTGGACTAAAAGGTCTTTCTGCATGACTCAGATCAGTCCCATTAGCCTCAAGGTGAAACTGAAATTTACAGATTTCAACTGTTCCCCTGCACTGCCTGCTTGTGCTTATGAAGATTATTCTGTCATGAGTACAAATTTGTTGATTCTGATCAAGACCTGCTTTTATCAGATGACTTAGCATTTGCTTGCTTTTCACTATTTAAAAGTGAGCTTCAGGAATTGTTATTGACCGATGACCATTTCATTACAGTGAAAACTTGGCAGGAGTTGAAGTTTCGTGATGTGGCTTATCTTAGAACTAGAAAAGCACCAAACAGAATTCACAACATCTCTTCTACCTCCCTGCATCCAGACAGAACTGAGTGAATACTAACCTACTTTGCTCTTTCCTCTATCCGGCTGGCAGTTTTAAGAGTACATTCCGTAGTTCTACAGTACCAAAGCTTTTTATGAACGTTCAGTCTAAGTAATTAAAATCATTGACTGACTTTTTCTTTGGTTGTCATTAGCCATGGGGAATGTTTGATCACAGTTTCTGACTACCTTCAATCAGTCTTCTCTTGAATAGACCAAACAGACACAACTTTTCCTCTTAGCTGCTTTTTTAAAAAATTTTTTTTGGAACTTCTAATGATACTATAAGCTCACAGTAAATTTTGCAGTGACATACTGACTGTTCCAGCAGTAAACTGCAGAAGTGTTAAGATAAGCTTCTATCTAGCAACTAAGGGGATAAATTTATTTCTTCTGTTGTTTGTTGATATGTTTGATTCTAGTTCCATTCTAATGAATATTTTATTATTTCAGTGTGATGAACTCACGAGCACTGTGGTAATGGAGATAATGTTACAGAGATTTAATAATGCAACTTTAAAAATAACCTATTTAGAAATGCATAGGTTTTGTTCATTTTCCCATCCCTATCCCCATGCTCAGCCATTCTCCTTCTTTCCACCTATTCTGTTTTTGACTTTTTTTTCCCCTATAATAGAGAATTATGTGTTATTGTTTGGCTATAGCTCAGTTTTATTAAAACATTTAAAACTAAAACAGCTGAAAACTTTTCACATATCATAAAGCATGTAATTAGGCAACAGAAGCTGGTTAAGAAGTGAATACTCAAAGGTCTTTTTAGGTGCAAGTGTTTTGGCATGAATAGTTGTATCATTACAACTTCTTTTCCAGTTTTTGATCAAGAATGCTGTTCATTATCTTAATTACTGGAAGTTTATACCCTTCAAATTTCCCATTCTTTCTCTAGAAGCCTTTAGAAACTCTGAGTTAAGAGTTAAGAATACTAGCTGAGTTTCCTTAAATAAAAGTAAACTGAACTTCTTTGAAAAGGGAAAAGTGGGTGTAAATTACAGAAGGAAGTGATATTTTGAAACAAGTGACCATTGATTTTGTGAGTGCTGATACCAAAATGAGTGAGAGAAGGCTCTTGTGATTCATAGCAGGGAACGGCTTTTATGTTCTGCTTGTACTTGAAGATAAACTACTATTCAGAAATGTTTGAATTTAATCATTCTACTTCCATTGTCAACAATCAGGCAAGATGTGCAAGGACATACACACAGGAAGGAAACTGATACTGTGAAACTCTTGAAACAATGGAAGATTGTTTGAGTGATGAACCAGAGCCTACCAGAGGAATGAATTCATCTCATGTGGTCTTGAAGTTAGTCTTTAACTTTGCTGATGTAGGAAAGCTGTACAAAGTTTCTGCCTTTTGTCTCTTTGAGGTTATGACTGAAAGGAAACAAGTGATCAAGAGAGTCCAAATAGTAGCAAAATATTTTGATTTAACAATTATAAAAAGTAGAGGAGGTGATCTGTCCTGACCTTTAAATGCTTTGCCACATTTTGTAACTGTTTGGTAGGATGTTATATGGTAATTTTAGATGCATACAGGAATTTGTCTGTTTGTGACAAAATAAGGGTAAGGTAATTTCAGTATATGGGAGAAATATTAGAAGGATAAATAAAATGGAGAGTAAAACAGGAATAAAAATATATTTAAAAAAAAATCACACAACCTTCTAATTATTAATACAAATGTTCTCTATTGTACCTGCAGGTGATTGAGGACTGGGCTGTAGATGTGATATAAAAAAAGACTTAAAAAGGAGTATGCAGTATTAAAGAGAACTGAATATACCCAGCTATGGAGCTATTTATTTTTAGATTATAGTTCTTATCTAGAAAGATGTTTGGGTTTTCTCCAGCAGTGGTCACAGTAGTGCTTATTAGAGAGTGATTACGTTGATTCCTGTGGCCATCAAATTTTCCATTTCACTTTTGTAGGTCTAGCTTCATCTCTGGTAGCAGTGCAGGCAACACTAAGAGGTGGACTGCCAGCAACCTTCAGTGTTTCATTTAGATTATCTGGTTCTTCTATGAGTAGAGTTGGGAGAAAGAGCAATCAAATCACATTTCTACTTTCCCTTTTAGAGTTCTTACATTTTCCCATTCTGATCAATTTCACTTGGAGAATGGGATGATAGGTATTCTTGTAGGCATTATATACGAACTTATAATTCCACTTCAGAAGTTGCATTTTATTGCTATGTGGATATTTTGACATACTTAATTCTAATTACAGTTCATGTCTCTTAGATATTTCTAAGGTCTTCTCTCAGTCCTTTCTTCTTCAGGCTGAGCAGACCTAGGTTTCTCAGCCTTTTCTCAGAAGGGAGATGCTCCAGGGCACCATCATCTATATGACCTTCCACTGTGCTCTCTCCAGCAGTCTCCTGTCTTCCTAGAACTAGGGAGACCAGAACTGGGCAGAGTACAGCAAATCTGGGCTCACCAGGGAAGAGTACACAGACAAGATCACCTCCTTTAATTGTATTCTATTCTTTTTTTTTTTTTTTTTCTAATTCTCCCTTTGTTGCCTTTATGGTGGATTTGTTTGTTTGTTTATAGTCACAGAATAAAACACAGTGGGGAGGTAATTGTCTTTCAGAAGTAATATATAGATTTTAGTGTTGAACACATTATGCATTAACAAAAGGATGTCAAATCAAATTTTAAATTCTTTACTGTTCCTTCATTGTTGATAGCTGCCAAGTGATGTACCTCTGCAGAGGTACATCACTTTAAATTCATACTTCTGCTTTGTAGTGTGACTTTTGTTACTACCTTAACATTTCCTCCTATTTGGATTTAAACTGTTTGTAGGTACAATCATCTGTGATGTTACATGGTTTATTTCTGTGTGGTCACCGTACAAATTGAACGGTTGAAACAGCAACTACTTTCAGTACATATGTAAAAATATCCTTTGAAAGAAATGTGCTGTTTTCTGTATATGAAAGAAGAGGAAAGATAAGCATCAAAAATAGCCTTTTTTAAAGGGAGTATCTGCTTTGTCCTGTTTGTTGGTTTTCATTAGTGTCCACTCTATATTTAATAGAAACTTAACTACTAATGAATTCATTCTTTTCATATTGTTTGTAAATATTTTGGTTTTTCTTTTTTGTAGGTGGAAGAAATTGTTGATATTGGAACATTTGCCCCAGAAGATATTCATGTTCCCAAAATCTATGTTGATCGCCTGATACAGGGAGAGAAGTTTGAAAAGAGAATTGAAGTAAGTACTTCATCTTATTGGTCACGTCAGTGTCAGTTGTATTTTAGAATTTACCGGATTCTTACTCGAGCCATTAAGTGTTAGCAGTGAAAACTTGCCAGGTTTTGCAGTACTGCAGCTTAGATATTTACTTAGGTGCTTGGTAGATGGAGTACTAAGATTAGATCTTTGTTTTTTATGCCTCAGGCTCTCTTATTCAATCCCAAAATGAACTAGAACAACTTTCTCTGGTCCTCAGTCTCCTTCTTGCAGT
>VXAB01004511.1:54083-129758 GCA_013399175.1 Odontophorus gujanensis
TTTTTTTCTACTGGGAAGTTGTTTATATGGTCAGGTAGAACCAGTTGCAGCCCCTTCTGTACCTTGTAGTGGATTACTTTACATTGTGGAGAATCTGGAACCTTTCTTTCCTTTTCATTAAATGGGAAATTTATTACACAGTGACGTTTGTGTCCTGAATAAAATATACCAGTACTTAATAAAAGTTGAGGCAATAATATTAAAACACTGAAAACTGCCAGGGAAATCATAATATACTGCTCTTTTTTGTTTTCATGGCTCTCACTCAAGTTTTGTCCCTCTGTTTTATTTTGTTGATGTAACAAAGCTCTTAAAGTGTAATTGAAAATTCAATAGTTCTCCAGTGTGCCCATAATCTTGAGATGGGAATTATTCAAAATGTTGTTCTATGAGCTGGTGAAGGAGGAGACACTTTTTGACAGAAAGAAGAAGTTGAAGAAAGGGATATTACTCTATTTTTAAATTATTTTGGTCTTCAATTTATATTAAAAACTCCTACAAAAATCTACTTTTCCCTAAGTAAGCTGATTTAGGTTAACATTTAAAGACACTTTGTTGTTGTTTTTGTACCTGTTACTGTAAATGTTGTAACTGTTCATTCTGCAAAAGCACGTTGTTGAAGATCTGACTAGAAAAAAAAGTAAAACCTCTTTTATAAAAGTTTTCTTTGGGCATATTTTGTTAGAATGCCCTGTTTCGTCCTTTTGAAATATCTTAGTTTAAAATCTTTTGACTTTCAAGGGAGAAGTTTGTTTTGTGTTTAAAAAACTTCTGTTTTTATTGTGCTTTGAAAGTGGGTAGAGTGGTGATTCTTTGTCTGAGGAAGATGTTTATACAAAGTACATAAGCTGCTTGATTTACTTGATAAGGAGACAGATACTTAGGCAGTTGCCTGCCCCCTTCCTGTACTCTTAGCAAACATTGAAGCGAGAAGGAAAAATGCTACTGTAAACTATACAACAAAACTGTAACATATATTAATTTTGTTAATGCTTTTACTCATACTTTTCCATCTTCAAAGATAATATATAAAGGCTGCTCCAAAAGTATTGACTCCTATTTTGTTGTTTGCCCGTGGAGACAGATGTTGTTAGTACGGCAGTAGAGGCTGAACCTTCCCACCAATATCCCATTCCATTTTGTTGCTGTGTGACAGATGGCAGCAGAGGGGCAGTCTGACAGAATGGTATCTGACATGGAAGTGTGTATGAAACAGAGATGTGTCACTGAATTCCTCCATGTGACGAAAAATGTCACTCACTGACATTCATCAACTCTTGCTGAATATTTCTGGAGACCGAACAGTAGATGTGAGTGCAGAGAGGTGGTGGGTCACCTCCACAGTGCGAGTTGTATGGGTGCAGAATGCAGGCTCTTGCTAATGGCAGATGAAAATGCATAGACAGTGGTGGTGACTGTGTTGAAAAACAGTATTTTGTAGCTGAGAATTTGCTCTATCGTGTACTGTTACTGAGCTCTTTGTGGTTGTTACAGTTTCCATAGAAATAAATAGGAAGCATTACTTTTGGAGCAACCTACATTTGTTGGAACTGTTTGTCCATATGAAAACATTGATTATGATAAATAGTAATGAAGAGGAATGAAGAGAACGAAGTCTGTCATAATTCACTTTGGCTTCAAATAGCAGTTCATGCCTAATTGGTCTCGGATATGAGCCCTACTGTCATATCATTGTCATACTTTCTATCCAACTTTTTTTTTTTCTGCTACAGAGAAATCCTCTGTGATTGTTCTTAATTTTTCCATAATGTACGTGTGAAACAATTTTTGGAAAAATATCTTGGACATAAAAAAAAAAAAAAGTTACTGGGAAGCGTAGGAGAGCACATAAATGTCTGCTTCTGACTGCTGAAGAAGAAATAGACTTCTAACATAGGGGAAAAAGAAACTGCAAAATTTCTTTTGTGTTGCTTAAAAGGAATAGAGGATGATTCTGCCAGATCTATTTTTTATTTCTTAGACGTGTGAGAAAATAAGAGGACACAGTGAGTACAGCAGAGGATGCTGGCTAAAGCAGCATTACACATCTGGGAGAAATGCATGGAGAAAACCATTTATGTAAACAAAAATTCACAGAAAAGTTCTTACAAACATCTTGAATACTGCAGTATTCTTGTATATATGATTTAGAGAGGATCAGTTTAAGGCCAGAATGTCTCTGGAAAAAATACCGGTCAGATTTATGCAAGATTATGTAGACTTATTTTGAAAATGCAGTTGCCTCATTCCTCTTGTTTTTACATTCCTGGCATTCTTTGATCTCGTGCATTTAAGTCTAGAACGTCACCACTGAATTAAATGATCACAGAGGGAGAACAGTATTTGAGTGTTAAGCTGACATTTAAAAAATCTATTTGGATATCTCTGGAGTAATGATACTCAAACTTGCTAGTATTTGCACTAATGCTTGTTACCCTCTTTCCCACTTTTTCCTCTTAACCATTTGTCATGCACTTTCTCAGACTTGACAATATAAACAAATCAAATTTAGCCTCAGCGATAGCCATAGAGCAAGCTTGATTCCACTGGCTGAGGTGAGATTGAACTGCTAGAATAAAAGATCATCCTTTCTAAGAAATGGATAAATAACGTTATTCTTAAATAAAGTATCTCAGTGCAATCACAAATCAGGCTTTTACATCTTGAGAAGCAAGAATCTGGATGCTAATCTCTGATTATGATTGCCTTCTGTTTTGCAGCGCTTATCAATCCGAAAGCCTGAAGACTCGAAAGGCAAACAAAAGCCAGGAGACAATGTGAGGGAGAGGATCATCAGACGGGCTGCTTTAGAGTTTGAGGATGGCATGTATGGTATCCTCCAGCTGTGCTATAGGTTGAAGTGGTGACTTGCTAGACTAGTAGCTGCAGCTGTTTATGTTTAATGGAAGTTAATTATCATGCTCATTGATTGTCTTTCACTGAGCCTGGGACTCTCTCTTCTTAGTGACACCTGATTGAAACAGATGGGGTATTACAACATCGCAGGCCTAGAGTCCCTGTTCAGGCATATATAGAGTTTATTAGTGGTTGAATGTTTCATAAGAATTTCTTTAAAAAGTTAAATAGAAATGTAGCTTACTTGAACTGTTTACATTTTATTTAGCATGCTAAATGTTTGGCAGAATGCAATTAGACAGTCAAATGGGGAAAGCACAAGCATTAGACATCTAACTAAAAATGTGTTTGTGAAGACAGCAGTTCTTATCATAGTACAGTGATAATCTTCTGTTTCTGCTACGTGTTCCTATTTGTGCCTTGACCAATTTTCTTCAGCTAATCTAGGTATTGGAATCCCGCTGTTGGCCAGTAACTTCATCAGTCCGGACATAACAGTTCACCTACAGAGTGAAAATGGAGTCCTGGGTTTGGTAAGAGTATATCAAGGTCACTTAACAGCAATGTACTCACCATGTTGTACTACTAGGTTTTATTCCTCCCTGTCACTCTTAAGCTGATTATAATTATGGTAGAAATCGTATTCAAGCTTATGCAGTATTGCATGATCATAAAATTCTCCTTGTGCACAGAAGTCTGTGGAAATGCTCATTTCAGCATTATATGCTAATTTAAGTATGTTTTATGGGAAGTATTCAGAACCTGGAAACCAAGTCTTGTGCTTGGCTTACAAGGTCATGCCTTTTAAGAAAAGTTATGAAGCATAGTTTTGGAAAAAAAAATATTTTTGCTGTAGTAAAGCTTTGTTATGTTACACTTGCATGTTACTTTTTTTTTTTCCTGATTAATGTATGAACTTTAGTCAGAAAAAATAAGCAAAAACAGAGACCACTGTTCTCTGGATATTTAGTAATTCTAACAGCCTCTGAGCAATGTCTGTCAGTCCTGATATGTTATGTTAATTGATGTAAATGTTGTCTTGGATTCTCAAGAACTATGTTGTGCTAAAGCAAAAAAAAAATCTTGAATGCATGTTTATGGTGATCTGTTCTCAATAATAAGCATGAGAAATAATAAGGCAGTAACAAATTGCACATCAAGTATATAATAGTATAAATAAATTATTAAATATTATGTCTGTTATTGTCAGGGTCCTTATCCACTTGAAAGTGAAGTTGATCCAGACCTGATTAATGCAGGTAAAATCTTTTAAATAATTTTAATTTTTGGAAGGTGACTCTTCTTTGTTGATATAAAGACTTTATTTTGACTTGGTATTTAAGTTCCTGGTTTTTTTGCACATAAATGTGTAAATATATATAACATATAATATAATTTATATTATGTAAAGTATTTTGCTTCTTTTAGTCTTTTAAGTGAAGATTGGCTTTGATCAATAGAGGGATTGAATATTCTAGTTAGAGAACTTGTGTTTTTATTCTTTGTAGTAGCTACTAAAGGGAGCTCTTTTCCAGGCCAGGAGGTAAAGAGTACAGTTTTTCTTCTCAGTAGTTGGACTGTTTAGTGCAACTGTTACATTAATATACGTTTTTCTTTTCCTGCTCCTTTTCATGTCATGTCATGTATTCTAGAAAACTGTTCTCAATGATTTATTTGTGGGACATGTTATTAAAGGTTCTTTATGTGGTAGCCTGGCTTCTTCCTGCCTAGTGAGTTGTGTAGGTGATATCCAGTTATGAGAGGCAGCTGTAGCCTGCTTGTCAGGTGCCAGTCATGTGATGGAGCTAGATGGATGGCTTCTTTCCCCATTCTGAGGAGAGGATAGAGGTCTCAGGTGCTATAGTGAAAGCAGAGATGGGAAGGCCCATAAAGGAGCAGCTCTGTCCGAAGAACTTTCCCTTCCTTGTATGCCACCTGCAATGACTCCCCTGCGTTTTTTCCAGCTGAATTTCTCACTTCCTGCTGTTTAGGGCATTACAGAAGCAACCATTAATCTTGTTATGGCTTATTGCATCTGAATGTGGTCTGATTTCTGTTTTCTTAATGGAAAGTTGTGCTTCTATCTGTTCTGTTTCCACAGAAAATTAGACCTATATATTGCACTATGATAAGCTGAAGTAGCAGCCAAGGAGGTCTGTGTGGAATAAATGGACCTGGTGGTGTTGGTCAGTGCTGAGCTAAACATGAGCCAGCAGTGTGCCCAGGTGGCCAAGAAGGCCAGTGTCATCCTGGCTCGTATCAGAAATAGTGTTGCCAGCAGGAGCAGGGAGGTGATCATTCCTCCGCACTGGTGACGTCTTACCTCAAGAGCTGTTTTCTGTTTTGGGTCTCCCACTACAAGAAAGGCATTGAGGCTCTGGAGCATGTCTGAAGAAGGGCAGTGAAGCTACTAAGGGGTCTGGAGCACAAGTCTTATGAGGAGCGGCTGAGAGAGCTGGGATTGTTTAGTCTGGGGAAGGGGAGGCTCAGGGGAGACCTTATTGCTTTGTAGAACTGCCTGAGAGGAGATTGTGGCAAGGTGGGGATTGGCCTCTTCTCCCAAGTAACTAGCAATTGGAGTAGAGGGAACGTCCTTGAGCTGCACCAGTGGAGATTCAGTTTGAATATTAGGAAAAACTTCTTCTCCAGAAGAGTGGTCAGGCGCTGGAGTGGACTGCCCAGGGAGTTGGTGGATTCACTGTCTCTGGAAGTGTTCAAGAAACATTTAGATGTTGTACTGAGAGACATGGTTAGTGGGGAAATATTATTAGGTGGGCAGCTTTTGTAGATGATCTTGGAGGTCTTTTCCAGCCTTGGTGATTCTGAGGTAGGCCTTACCTGTTCTTATATGTGATGCTTTGTAAGTTCTTATCATTGCTAATGGTATAAAGTATAAACCTACACCTGACAAGTTTAGAATTATTTCATTGATAACCCCTTACCCTCCCACCCATGTGTTTATATGTAGAAAGCATCTTTCTGTCTCAGTTACCTAGTACAATCAAATTCTTAATAACCAAATGAGATAAATCATTGATATCAAACAAGCTTTTAATTTAGTGTCATAGTGCAATCCAACAATTGTTCATTGACTTGAAACATTTCCTGTCTGACTTAACTAATTGATACTGTTTTCATATTGCTATGTTATTTCCTCTTTCAGTATTATGTTTTAAATAAGGAGTTATTTATGGCATTCTTCTGATTTGAAATTAGAAAATATTAAGGAATTGAGTCCAGTGTTTCAACAGTAGGTGGGAAACTCTTGAGAGACATTGTATGAAAGAAAATATCGGACGTATGGGAGCTGAGTAAATGACTGAACAGAGTTTGAGAGTTTAAAAAATACTAAAGGTGTCGCCAAAAGGAAAAAAAATGTTAATAGCAAAAAATATTTCTCATAGAGGCACCCTCATTAGAACCTAATGGTGAGTTATAATACTGGTATATTTGTAATGAACATACTAACAGACTGACAACAGAAAAACAGCCAAGAACTTGATGAAGACTAAAAAAATGTGTTTTTATCTGGACGTCAGGATGATCTTGGCTTATTGTTTGATTGATAAATATTTTTGAGGTGAGAATCTTGTAGCTAACGTAAGATACTAGAATGTGACATGGAAGTCAGATGGTAATTCAATTTTAAGCACCTTAACATCTTTCTCTTAAGCTACAGTAGACAGGACACAAAATTAGATAAATCTGCTCAGTCACCAAAATATTAGTGATATCATTGCTGAAACATGCAGAAGCTGCTAAGCCTCACTGACAGTTAATTGGATTAAGAGTGCTCTGGATGATTTTCAGCCAAATTTATAAAACCATTTGAAAAAGAGTAGAAGCTAAGTGATGAAGGAGTAGGACTTCTGTTCGTGTTCATAGCCTAGCCTGTGATGGTACGGTATCAGCCCTTGAAATCCATGTTTTCAAAATAAACTTGAGTTTGGGCTGTTGCTAATTTTTATCTGCAAATAAAATTTCGTTTTTCTGAAATACATGTTCAGTTGTTTGTTCCGTTTCTAGAATGTCTCAGTTAAAGGTAGGCCATGTTCACTGTAATTTCAAGGTAAGCTTTTGCCTTACAGCAGAATTATTTACAGACTTTATGAGGGCATTTTCAAGAACTGGTAATATGGCATTTTTGTTAAACTATTATTTGACTCTCAGTCTGCGTCTCTTCTCCACATTGCCCTAAGTTGCCTCTTTCTTCTGGGGTTCTTGCTTCATGTTACAGCTTACAGACTGCATCATCTCTCCCACTCACTGGGAGTCTGATAGAGGTGGACAGTTCAGGCATTTGCGGAACTGGTCTGGGTGAATTCTTTGCTTGCTGAATTCTTTGTGATTTGAGTGCAAGACCTTAATTCTATACTATTTTGCCTATCAGATTTAATTTCCTCACAATATCTTGGTGGTATAATAAACATAAAGTCAATTTAGCAAATTACAATAGATAACTTAGTTTTCAGTTTTAATTTTCCTTTTGTTTTCCATCACTTCTCTAAACCTCTCTGTTTCCTTATTTTCTTATTTTTCCCTGTTTTCTGGAAAATGTTTAATGATGTCTCTTGTCTGTTCCCTGCTGTTGTTACTTTATCTTCTCAATGTCATCTTGTGCTAAAATCTGTTTTATTCTCTAAATTCTCTCATGCTTGGTTGATAATTCTACCCACGGCTTTGTTTTTCATGACTTTCAACAGGCGCTCAATATACATGGTTTATTTCTCAGCCTGATTCAAAGTGCTGGAAGGAGAGGAAAGAGAGCTCTGGGCATAATCAAAGTAAAACATTTCTGTGTTAGCTCCATTGCATTATCTAAGAACTGTACGGCACAGAGAAGTACTTTTTCATCTGTACTTTTAGGAAGCAAAATTAGTCTTGAATCTGCCATTTATTTTTTCGTATTCTAAATCATTATCACTGTAGGTTGTATTGAATTTGATCTGGTCATTCTTCCTTGCAATCTTGCTGTCTCCTGAAGATGTTCTTCGTCTGTTTCAGGAGGGTTACTTTACTACAGAAAACTGAAGTCAATAGGCATTTCTTAACCTCTGGTGTCAGTGCTGTCTTGCGAGGGACTGCTAGTGGTCAAACAGGAGGCAGTCACAAACTGTTTTCCTAGTTCATTATGATTGATTTACTTTATGTGTCATTTCATAATTGTAATTAGGTCCATAGTTGTACAGAATTCAAAGAAGTTTGATATATAAAAAACCTTTAGGTTTCATTAATAGTTCTGCTTTGTGAGGGACAAAATATGTACTGACAGTAACTTGTTTCTTTTACAGGTAAGGAGACGGTCACTGTTCTTCCTGGTTCTTCTTATTTCTCTAGTGATGAATCATTTGCAATGATAAGAGGGTATGTAACAAGACAAACTGATTTTCTGAATCATGAAAGTAATAAATTCAGTGGTTGAAATCATTAGTAGTTCTTCAAAACGTTGTTAACATTTAACTGCTTGCAGAATGATTGTAGACTTAATGACTGATGGTTTACAGAATATTAGGTCTAGCAATTGGAAACTGAAAAACATTGTAACCAACAGATACCATAGTGATGTTTGTGTCTCCCACCACCTGGCCATGTATAAACATATTTATAACTAGGTTTTAACAATTATGCTTTGGTCATTTCCAAGTATCTAATCTGTACTTGCACACAGTGTATTGTCTTTCTTCAACTCGGAACTGTGATCCTCATTCCACCTCCTTAATGGAAATTCACCAGATTCACCAAAGTTTTGTTTGTTTTTCGGGAAGGAGGTTGGATGCAAACAAACACTAAATCGTAATGGCTCTGAAAAGATAATGAGTGTATGTAAATATGTGAAAGAGCGCACTTAAAAGTATGAGTTCAAAGCTGATTGTCTGTGCATGCAATTAACCAAACCCAGACAAAAATAATAGCATTTTTGAGGCTCAGCAGGCAGACAGAAAAATCATCAGCAATGCGCTTAGAGGAAGAGAAAAACCTATGAGTGACAAAATGGTTGCTGCTTCTGTGATATGCAGTTTTGAAATTGTTATGAGAGTGTGAATAAAAACTCATAAAGATTTGTGGGCTGTTACTGGAATACGATCTGCTAATTACACACTGTTTCTTTTGCCAGAGGCCATGTTGACTTGACAATGCTTGGAGCTATGCAGGTGTCTAAGTATGGCGACCTGGCCAACTGGATGATTCCTGTAAGTTGGCTTTTTTTATTACTGAAAGTTCAGTGTATTCAGAGTAATATTTGTAGCTGATGATGAGGGAAAAGAGGAAAGATGTGAAACAGAAAGGGCCTTGAAAAGCTAATCGAGTTAAAATAGAGAATGTGTAACAGTTTTCCTGAGTACTGCTGGCTCCAAGATATCAGAAGCCAGCCATCTGAAATCACCCTTATGTTAAGTATTGTGGAAAAACTAAACGTGGTTTCTTCTTTCTCTTGGATTCACATGTCGAGCTTTTGAGATGAGGACTGATTCTCTATCTTGAGGGAGCAACAAGTCTTGTATACTTGTAATTGAAGCAAAACCTTCGAAAAGATGTGTGAAATATTGTGGAGCTCATCATAAAATGGTAAAAACAAAAACAAACAAAAACGAAAAAAAACACATTGCCTGCATTATTTTTCTCAGTGTTCATCAAAGCATTAGTATTTTGAGTACACCTAGAGGAAAGTAATTTTGTATTTTATTTACCTGAGTAAATAAAATAGTCTGCAGGTTTCAAACTTAAATATATAAGCCAAACTCAGTACTGTTTAAGAAGCAGATGACCTAAAGGCATTCTTTGGACACATTTTATGGTTTAAAATTAGACAATAATTTTTGAAATAATTTGCAAGTAGATATTTTCAATGGCATTGGATATTGCTTGTATCAGAATTTCTTGGAAAAGAAGCATTTTTGTCCTGCCCTAAGGTATTTTGAGGTATTCTTGTAGGCAGAGTTCAGTAGGGTTTTAATCTATCTATGTATCTATTTAAATTGTCAGATAATTTTTTTCTTTTGTTTAGCTGGGTTGCCACAATCTGACATTCACTTTATGCTTTTGCAAACCATAAGGCACAATAATAACATGTCCCTGTACTATTATTCAAGATTACTTAAGTCTTGAGATTTTCTTTTTTTCCAGTCCTTTGGTCCTGCAAAAGCTATGCTAAATGTTCTTGCATCTGGTAAAGCCTTCTGTTTGGACGTTTGTGAAAGGCCTATAAGAAAGCAGAATGGGGAGGGTTAAGTTCTAGATAGTAGGATTGGGTTGTTGTTGGTTTTTTTGTTTGTTTGTTTCTTATTTTTATTTCCTAAATTGAAGCATTCTTCAAAATATTCAAGTGAACAACTAATAAAGATCCTCACTCTACATTATTCCTTACCCAGGAAAAATGTGCATATGATAGTTCACAAGTTGAAACGTTTGAAAGAAAGCCCTCCTGATTCATCAGTAGTTGGACTTTAATGACAAATAATAAGTGCTTCTAAATTCAACAGGATATTACATTTCATGCAGTTGCATCTGTGCTGAATCTAACAGCTATTAACTGGTGTTCGTTCTTGAACAGGGGCAATTTGTCACTTGCTTTGTTGATGGGTTTCATTTTACTCTTTTTTTTTTTTGTTCTAACTTTTCAAGGGACTCAGTTGTGCTGTGTCTTTAATTCAGATGTTCACTCCCATAAACTATTGGTAGGCCTTTCTTGCTATCTTCCAAAACTGTTTAGTAAGCAGTATTCTGGGTTGTTACTGATTGCACTGTTTCTATGCAGTTGCAGGACTTTCTTGTTTTTCATTTCTTAAAAAACTTGCAGCTCAAGTCAATGTGTAGTTCCACTTTTGTTCACTCTAATTTTTGTTGTTTTTTATTCTGTTCTGCAAAATTAGTCACTCTTCCGTAGCTTTTAGTAGATGTGATAGTCTATTTGTCTGTATCTATTTGTAGTACAACAAAATAGGTTTTGATATTACTTAGTTATTGAATTAAACGTTAACTTTTTGCTTAGGGCAGGAAGGCCCATCAAAGTAAAGGTTTTTTATTTTTTTTTCTTTTTCCCACAAATGTTTTACTATTGTATTTAGCTTACTGTGCAGAGCTTGTTTGATTCCTGTCAGCAATGGTTTCTAAAGATAAGTCAGAAATAGAAACTATCGGAATTGTTGCATTGTTATTTCCAGCTTGGTACTAACACCTCTGTTGAAGCAGTGTTTTACAGTCTGAACTTTTAAAAGGAGAATTTAGATTTTTTTTCCTAACCTTTTGAAACTGAGAAAAATGTACAATGTTCACAGATACAGCGTGCACAAGTTACACATATAGTAATAGTAGTAAGATGTGACAATTTCAGCAACTAAATAGTATTAATTTGTCTAGTATCTCTGTCTGCTTTTTCTTTCTTTGCCATATAGAGGTATTTTTTCTTGTCATTATCTTGAGATTTCTTCACTGACAGTGTTTTGGAACTTACTTTTCCAGTTTTCTGGAAGAGGTTTTCCAGTTTCAGTTTTCTGAGCTATCAAAAGTTGAAGCCAACATTTTCCAGAGGTTGTCTTACAGACATGTTTCTTGAAGCGTTTTAATCTGAGATTGTATTTTCAGTTTTTCTCAAAAGAGTGTAGACTTGCATATTCCTTGCTTTGATGCTTTACATTCTCTAGACGATGCTGATTTTAGTTTTGAACCCATGATGAGAGCATTACTTTCCATATCTTCCATTGCTTATGTATCTCCATTGCTTGTATCTCCATTCCTTTCAGAGTTAGGCTTCCCCCACATCTGTGAATAGCATGCATGTTGTCATCGTTGGAAAGTATAAAAAACAAACAAACAAATCCCAGCCTTTGAGTAGCTTTCATTTGTTCTTTTTGTTACCTTTGACGTGCATCTTTTTACTAACAAACGTGTGGACCCCTGTGACTTCTTTGCTGTCCTCCTTTGGCACTGCTATTGACACTGAGTGGTTTGCAAAGTGACTTTATATTTGTATATGAGTAAATACGTTGACACTCCCTAAGTCCAAGAAGAAACCTTTCCCCTTGGTTACTTAATTTATAGATCCAAAGTGATTCTTTATTTGCTTTTCAAGTGTGTTATTACTCTTCTGCAGTACAGGATTTTAAGTTTTACAATTTTTAATAGTATATATCTGAGACAGATTAAAATACATTTTCCTCTTCTATTCATTACCATACTGACCACATTATACTAGCAACTCTTAGATGAGAAGGGGTGACAGAATGGGATAAATTAATAAGCAGGCATTCAGATCTTCTTGCTTCTCCTGTAAATAAAATATGCTATCCTCAGTTAACTTGATTGGAGTGAAATTGATCTATTTTATATCACTAGATTTGTGTGAGGTAATGCAAAAATGGACTTTTTCAGATACCTTAAGGAATCCTTAAGCTGTATTTTATTCACCCAGCTTTGCATTGAGGTTTATTTTATTTTTTTCACATATATTTGCAGTAGCTTTTGGATTCTTGGATTGATGGTATTTGCCATAATTTCAAAGGCAAGTAATAATTCTAAATTTTGAATAAGTACTATCATGAGGCTATGCTTTCTTTTCCATGCTAGGGTGCTAATGGGTGCTTGTATGTATTTACTTGCACTTATTATTAGAAACTTAAATAGGAAGGCCTTATTTTCTGTCTGCTAATTTCTAATGGCAAAAACCTGTGACTGAAGAAGACTAAGAATATTTTAAGCGTGTTTAGTAAACAGTGCTGTTAGCTTGCTTATGCTGAAGTTACTCCCTCAACACTTGTATTTATTGCATTAAACACAACTTGTGGGTTCTTGTCTTTCCTCCCTTTGTAACTTGTCAAGCTAATGAGAGGTGGTTTACTAGGAGGGAAAGAAGAACGTGGCAAATTTATGAAGAGCTCCTGGGAACAGGGTGCAGCTGGGAGATGGCAGCCAAGAGAGATGGATAGGAATGCTGAGGACATGGCTGTGGAACAGGCCAGACTGGTGGGAGTGAAAGGGACCCATGGCTGCTGAAAGCTGTTGAATGGAGCTAGGTTTCACTTCATGAGTGAAGGATAAAGATCTTTGTCTGATGTGTATGTTTCTCTCATGCTACTGTCAAAAACTGCTGCTAGCAGGAATTACTCCATCCTTTCAGAACAGCAGTATGGGCTGTTGGAGCAGCTCTGGCTCCTCTGCCAGTCTCAGTAAAGATTAAAAAGTTGTGGAGTTCACCCTGAGATCCTATGGGACACTACTAATAGAAGGGTTTAATGTAAAGCCTTTGGGAAGGCGTATGACCCTGGTTGCCACAGTATTAGAGGGTAGGCATTGGTCAGTAGAGCTTCTGAAATGCTCCACTATGACACCAGAGACTCTTATTACTGTTAGTTATAAATTATGAATATTAACATACATTTCTGAATGTCCCTGTGCTGTTAATGCAGCATTAATAATAGTTACTGATATTGCTGACATGGTTTACCAGCAGAAAACCATTGTGCTCATGGTGCACTATTTCTGTGACATCACATTTCATGAGGCAGAAACTTATTAGAGATAAAACGGAGGAGCATGTCATAATGGGAGGGTAACAAACCATAGAATGAAGGACATGGAAAAGGGTGAGGTATTCAAAATGTTTGCCTTAGACTGTAGTGGCATGGTTTCTGTGGCTAGTAGTAGAATTCAGGGAAGTGTGGATACTATTCATAGAAAATGGCTAGTCAAATAAACTGAACATCTGCAAGTCCACTGCACTGAATGGGATGCATCTCGTGTTGGCAACGAAGCTGTCATTTTCCTGAACCATGAGGGTGTGATCACAGGCTGAGTGAACAGGCATTTCAGCATAGATTCATGGAGGGAAAATCATGTGTGATCAATCTGGTAGCCTTCTATGATGTCATGACTGGCTGGGTAGATAAGGGGAGAGTGGTGGGTATTGTCTACCTGGACTTTGGCAAAACTTTTGATACCCCACCCATAACATCCTCATAGGTAAACTTAGAAAGTGTGAGATAGATGAGTGAAAGTGATGAGAGAACTGTCTGACTGGTACAGCTCAGAAGGCTGTGATAAGTGGCACAGGACCTTGTTGGAAATCTGTAACTAGCAGCCATTCCCTGCAATCAGTACTGAGTACATTCTTGTTTAACATTCCGCATCCAATGACCCAGATGAAAGGATAGAGTGCACCCTCAGCAAGTTTGCTGATGATAGAGAGCTGGGTGGAGTGGCTGACACGCCAGAAGGCTGTGCTACCATTCAACAAGACATGAACAGGCTGGAGAGTTGGGCAGTGAGGAACCTGCTGAGGTTCAACAAGGGAAGGTGCAGAATCCTATGCACGAGAAGGAATAATGATGTGCATCAGTACAGGTTAGGGACTGACCTGCTGGAAAGGAGCTCTACAGAGAAGGACCTGAGGGTCCTGGTGCACAGCAGGTTGGCTGTGAGCCAGCAGTGTGCTCTGGTGACCAAGAAGACCAATGGCATGCTGGAGTGCATTAAAGAGAGCGTGTCCAGCGGGTCAAGAGAAGGCAATCCTTCTCTCTACTCTGCCTTGGTGAGGCCTCACCTGGAGTACTGTATCCAGTTCTGGGCTCCCAGGCACAAAAAGACAGGGATCTCCTGAAAAGAGTCCAGTGGAGGACCACAAAGACGATAAAGAGCTTGAAGCACCTCTCTTAAGAGGAAAGGCTGAGAGACCTGGGTCTGTTCAGCCTTCAGAAAAGAGGGCTCAGAGGTGATCTGATCCATGTCTATAAATATCTAAGGTGTGGGAGTCAAAGGGACATGGCCAACCTCTTTTCGGTGGTCTGAGGGGACAGGACGAGGGGAAATGACCATAAACTTGAACATAGGAAGTTCTGCACCAGTATGTGAAGGAAATTCTTCACAGTGCAGGTGATGGGGCACGGGCACAGGCTGCACAGCGAAGTTGTGGAGTCTTCTCTGGAGGTATTCAAAACCTGCCTGGACACCTACCTGTGCAACCTGGTCTAGGGAGCTGCTTTGGCAGGGGGTTGGACTTGATGATCTCTAGAGGTCCCTTCCAGCCCCTACAATTCTGTGATTCAGTGAAAGATATGATCCTCTCCCAGTGCTCTTACCTGGTGAGGCCACATCGGGAGTACTCTGCCCAGTTCTGGTCTGCCAGTTCAAGAAGAACATGGAAGTTCTAGAGAAAGTCCAGTGGAGGGCCACAAAGATGGTGAGGGCCCTGGAGCATCTCCCTTCTGAGGAAAGGCTGAGAAACCTGGAACTGTTCAGCCTGGAGAAGACCGAGGGGGTGTCCTGCCACTGCTTATAAATAAAGGAAAGGAGTTAAGTGGATGGAGCTGGTCTCTTTTCTGCAGTGTCTAGTGACAGAACAAGGGGCAATAAGCACAAACTGGAACAAGCATTAAAAAGAACTTATTTACTTTTGATGGTAACAGTGTTGGAACAAGCTGCCCAGAGAAGTTGTGGAGGCTTCTTCTCATGAGATATTCCAAACCTGTCTGAATGCTTTCCTGTGCAACCTCCTGCAGGGAATCTGCTTTAGCGGAAGGTTGGACACAATGATCTCCTGAGGACCGTCTAGACCCTACAGTTCTGTGATTCTATGATTCTGTTAACAGTGGCAGTATGGGAATGATGTTGGAACTTATCTATTCCTTACAAGCAGTATACACCAAATAAAATGCTGAGTAAGAAAGTTAACTCTAACTTTCCATAGTCTTATGCAGAATTATAAAATTCATGTTTTGATTGTTAAGATAATGCCGTTAGGGGCTGAGTGAGAGTTTGATACAATTAGTACAGGATGGCTGAGTTTGGCTATGTAAGCATGGATTGTTTTTGAAAAAAATGAATAAATCATCCTTTAATTTAGAAGCAGCAGCCTTAATTGCAATGCCCAGCTGTTATTTTAACGCTCAGCCTTGCAGTAGCCAAATTTAAAGCAGTGAGCAGTTAATAATGAAATAAATCAAAGTGGAAGAAAAATTTTGCAAATATTTTAAACTTTATAAAAGAAGATTATCTATCTGAAAAGATGAGGAAACAGTTAAAATTTATTAATAAATATTCTAAATTACTATCTGTAGAGTTCAGTATAACCTCAGACAATAAGAATGTATTTTTATACATTATTACTTGCCATTTGGCATTGGTTTTACAGGACCTCAAGGTACATATTTTGCAAGTTTTTGACTCTGTGTTTAAGGGGAACTGTGATTTCCTTGATAGAGAAAAGGATAGTAAACTTGCAGAAGGTAGCTGAGTGTGTAACTGCTGGAGTGAGAATTTTTTTTCTTTTAATTATGATTTGTAGGACCTAACCTAAAAGCAGAAGGCTCCACAAGAAGAGTTTTTCTGACTTGAAATGTTTTATTGCTAATTTTTGGAGAAAGGACATGTATCCTTCAGTGTCTGAAAGTATTGTGTGTTCTTCTCTAACAAGCCCAATTTGAGGCTGTGTGCTTTTTTGCTTGAATAGAATTTGGAACAAACATTGTCTTCCTTTTTAATGCAGACACACTGTCTGGTAACTGTTGCAGAGTGCATCAAGCTGTCAGCATACTGTTTCAAGCTGTACAGAATGTTGGTATAAGAAATTTTGTTAGAAATGTTTCTTACAATTGTTGATTGTAAATTGAATGAAATACTACAAATTAGATAATTTGTATGTGAGCATGCAGATTAATTACACTTAATAGCTGTGATGGTCTCCTACTACGAATCTGGCTTCATTTAATGCTTATTTATGACATAACATGAGTAGAGAATATACAATAGCAGTTTAACAAAGGGGAAGGACAGGACAGTTACCTGGGTTATCCTCTGTAATCAAAATTTCAGTGGGATATTAAAATAATATGAAGTTTCTTTTAGATATTAGTTTTTCAGGGACACTTGTTGTGGATCAAAGACTGCAGTAATATATCAACTAACTGTTTCCAGCAGATAGAAGGCCTGGAAAGTGCTGGTAGCCCTTTGCCTAGAAGCCCTGCATAGCCCTTGTAGCATGAAATTACTACTATTGGAAGAGTTGTGGAGCTTAAAATGATAAAGGAAGTGTATTATGTTGGCTGCAGCTCTAAATTTTTAAAGGCTTTTTCTATGCAATTTCTATTCATTCCTCTTTGACAGACTGCATGATGGAGGGAATGTAGGAACTCACTCTTGGTATTTTATTAATATTCTCTCCTAAATTTTCAGTGTTGAAAATGGCAGGTATGCATTAGGCACCTGTGTAATGAGCACAGCTGAAGAAATTCTGTTTGGCCCCAAAATATTAGCAAATGTCAAAAGGCTTCTGATCAGTAGTTTAGTGGTAACAACTGTGACTACTGCATACAGCCATTACTTTCAGGTGCAGCTACTATTATGTTGGCAGTAATATTTAATTATTGTACGGTATGCTGTGTTTTTTTTGGGAATGTTATACGAAGGAAGATGGAAGGCTTAACTTCCCCATTACACTGAGATAATTATTTATCATTATAAAGTTCATCTGTTTCAGTGAAGCGTGTCACAGTGTGTTTTAAGTTACTCTTTTGATACAGTTTCTCAAGAGTGTTTTCTCAGTGCATTCATTAGAATTTCATACTCCCTAGCCCAGGAGTACCGTCCAGGTGGGTCTTGAACATCTCCAGAGAAGGAGACTCCGCCACCTCTCTGTGCAGCCTGTGTCAGTGCTCCGTCACTGCACTGTGAAGAAGTTCCCACACACATTTGTGTGGAACTTCCTATGTTTCAGTTTGTGACCATCTTCCCTCATCCTATTGCCATGCACCATTGAAAAGAATGTGATTTTTGCTGAGAGTGGTGAGGTGCTAGAGGTGTTTAAGGCCAGGCTGGATGGAGCCTCGGGCAGTCTGATCTAGTGCTTGACCTAGTTGGCAGCCTTACTAACTTGATGATCCTTGAGGTCTCCTCCAACCCAAGCTGTAGTTAGTGCACTTATTTGTACATACTACATTTTAATGAAATTGTATTAATAAATTTTGCCATGAATTTTCAGTCACTCAAGAACTTGTATTTCATCCTTTCACAGATTTTACTGAATTTTTAATTTTGATTTTCATTGTGTATGATAGGAAATACCTGGTCAACATTCTTGAAAATCAGGTAATTTTTGGCATGGGTAAGCCATGGAAGACATTATTTTAAACACCCTTAAATAATAATAATCTTCAGCCATCATATACATATGATATGTATATATGCATAACAGTGCTGAACTCAAATAGTTATATTCAGTCAGGAGTGACTGTGTTGTTCCATTGTTCACTCTGTTGATTCAGAGCTCCTCTTAATAATTTCCTGGTGTTTCTTATTAATGTTTATTCAGTTGTACTCAGTAGAATCTAATCTAGCAGCCATAGCTGATATTAAAGTTACACTAATTCTGTAATTGTGCCGCACAAGGACATCACAAAGGACATAAAAATGAGTGGGGAAAAAAGGACAAAGCAAGTGTATTTCAAAACATTTCATTTTCAACTTTATCCATCTTTCTTCATTGTCTTCATCCAGTCTTTTTCAAGAAATGAAAAGTGAAATGGCAGATATTGTAGCTTTCACTTTGGAATCACCTCTAAGTCTACTTTTCCTTTAAACATAGCACATGGCTGTCCAGTGGACAAAGGATTGTGGTCTACATTTCTATTCACTTAGAGTGGATATATGCATAAGTATTTTTTGATGTGACCTTCTGATTGATGTCTTTATTTGTGTAATGTTAAGATCAGTGGTAGTACGAAAATCATCATGTGTGATTTTTCTGCTGGTTTATTACGTGGGATTGTGATGACCTCTTTTGTTGTGCTGTGTACATCACTTGAAACCACTACATCTGTGAAGACAGACAGACAGCTAGCTATAGGTAGAGGGAAAAGACACATGGAACTAACGTGTCAAGAGTCTGGAAGTTCCACTGAAGAAGGGGGTGGAGCAGGAAGGGGGATCACAGGTTTATCCTTCTGACTACAGTTAGCACAATTGGTGGTGGTGATGGAAGTATCTTGTATCCACTTCGTTGCCTTCTTTTCTGCTTTTTTCTGTGGAATTTACTATTCTAGTCACTCTGAATGTTTTAAGCTGCCCCTGGCAAGATGTAGTTATTTCCTTTCTTAAGTAAACCGAAATTAGCAACTGACTTCTGTACTTGCTACCTAGTCCATGTCCATGACTATCAGAGGCTATACAAACATTTCTTGTAAATGTTGCTATGAAGACAGTTTTAATTTTTAAAGTTGTTTTAGGACTGCAGACTTTTCTCTTTCTACTTGTAGTCACTCCTGAAAGATGGAGGAAGCACATGGAAACTGAATGTGGAAGAGACGTATGAAATTATTTCCGCCACTGAAAATCAAGTCAAATTTTAAATGTTAGAAACGTAGTTCTTTTATCCTAGGTAATCTGTTGGAGGTCTTTCCAGGAACATGCTTCAAAATTCTTTGAAGAATTCTCTTTAAAATTCTTCTTCTTAAGAGTCTTTGGAACAAGAGTTCTACTAGTTTTGAGCAATATGTGAGGTATACTTCTGCATAAAGAAAAAAAAGATCTGGCTAAATGCTATTCATTCAATACAGTGATAGGGCAGTTGGTAACATGAACAAGCACTGTTAATCAGGAATCAGCTCAGTTCCTTTTCAAAGTAGTGTACATTTCCACTTCAGCTCTCCTTTGCTATTAAATTTTAAGCATAAGTTCAAGTTTTTATTTCCATCAGTTTTCTAATCTGTAAAACTCCACATTTGTTGTGGAGTATTTTTTTTTTACTGTTTCTTGAATGAATCATTAGTGTCTGCTTTGCTGCTTGATTTATGTGCTTGTTTCAAAAGATAATGTTTTTTTAACTCAGCCAGGCCAGTTCAGATGCATTTTATCGTGTGATGTTAAGAGTAGCTATAAATATCAGCTATGGAACAGAAGTTCAGACCTTCAGGAGAAATAATTAAAACAAAACAAAACAAAAAAACTGCAGAACAAGAGGATGATTTCAAGACCTTGATAGTATTTGAAGGTTCCCGAAACTTCCTCTTCTGTCAGCCTCCTCTCTTTGCTGTGTTTGAAATTTATTATATACATGGTTTCCAGCTTCCTATACGGCATCTTTATGGCTTGCTATATCATTGTGGAAAAAACTTTCTTCTCTTAAAAATATGTTGGCAATCTCACTCTCCTTAGAGTACTCACAAACTTGTATTAGAATGTTGTCAATTCTCATTCATGCTTCCATCTGATCAAACCAGCATAAAGGCTGCTGTTTAGGAGTCACTGTTAAACTAAATGGCTTTCTCACACTCTTTAATGTTGTATTTTGACTACCCAAATGGTGTTCAGATGTGAAGATGTCAGAAGAGAAAAAATGTACCATCATCTGCTTTTATTTCTTCAGATGTTTCCTAGTTGCTCTAGCTCTTTAGGTATTAGAACTAAAAAGGCTGTTAAAACCAGCTAATGACATTGCCAGGGTGAGTGTATTGATAGGATAATCCTGAGTGCAAACATATTCTGGAGTTACTAGGGAGATAATGTGACATCTTTGTTACTCGTCAGTATGTCTCTGGCAGGCTGACAAGAGGTCACTGCAGTTTCTATGAGAGCTCTGTATTTCAGGGTAGGTTGGAGAATAATAGGAGCAGTGCAAGAAAGTTAAGTACAGAGAGAAATCCTCTCACTGCTGTTAGGTATTTGCTAAAGAATATTTAGCAGTAACGTTAATTAATGTGATTAATATTAATCTGATATAAGAAATTATGAAGGGTTGTTTATAGATACTGGAAGACATGATTTATTCTTCCCTGTGGAAAATGATTTTTTTTATATTTGTATATTGCCTTTGGCTAGATGAAGAGAATTCCATTAGATTGCTGTCTTGACAGCTTAAATGAGACAAGTCTCTTCCATATGCTCTATACCACAAGCCATAGCTAGTAGGGCATTGAACCACATGCCTAATAAGAGGAAAGCTTTACACTAGGAAGTTTCCAAATTGTTTAATCATATACTGTTTAGTTTCATGTAAAAAACAGCATACAACATATTTCTGTCCATAATTTGTTTCAATGAAAGATAGCAAGTATCAAAGCAGAGGAAATACTAAGCATTTGGGACAAAAATAGTTCATTTTGATCTCCAAAATTCCTTGCCTCATGATTCTTCTAACCTTCGCTGTCATACAGGTCCTGTACCCAGCAACTCAGGAATGATGTGAGGTCATTGCATTCTATTTTCTTGAGGTGCTTCATGTTGTCTAAAAATAACTGTGCTCCTCATACTAACAGAATGTTGTACTTATGGATGTTGAACATCAGGAGTTTGCCAAGCCTGAACTGCTTACCTTCCAAGGTCATATGTGTTCAGTCCAAGATGGTGGAAACAGGCAGGGACTGAATTCCATAGCATTATAAAAGGCAGAAATAGATGTATCTGCACACCAACCCATAATATAGCTACTGGGATAACAGGTGCAATTTTGACACTCTTTTAAAGAAGAATGAGTCTCAGAGGCAAAATTCATTGCTTGGTCTGAGGGACTAACAGGAGTGAATAATGATCCAAACTCATATATTTGTCCATGATCTGAAATGACATCCAGATATATCTGTAGTGAAATAAAAGGAGTGGTTTGTGCTGATACAGTGTTACGAGCAATGTCCTTCTAAACTTACAGGTAAAGGGTGCTAAGATGTCCTTGTTGCTACATTTGAAAGCACAGATTTCCTTTTGAGGCAATAATGATATTTCTATCATTGTGAGAAAGAACTTTTCATTTCAACAGTGTTATACCCACTGGAGCAAGATTCATATTTTCTGAGTGTGGGGGCTCCCATGAAGTCACTGGCACTACCATGGTATTGCAGGTGACAGTGAGCCTTTCCACTTGTTATTCTCCTGTTCGCAACGCATGTAGACTGTAGAATGAGAAAAACAGTAGGTTCTGAATACAGGGTGATGAGATAATATGGGTTTTCTACATGGAAAAAAGGTGAATATCTTGTCCTGCCATTGCTGCACATATATTGTTTTTGCTGTGTCCTTTATTTTATTTTATTTTATTTTATTTTATTTTATTTTATTTTAATTTATTTTATTTTATTTTATTTTATTTTATTTTATTTTATTTTATTTTATTTTATTTTATTTTATTTTATTTTATTTTATTTTATATTTTTAATCCCTAAGGTTTTGAATGAATTTGGCTCCTGACTAAGTAATAGCTTCTTTGGAATGTGCTTAATATTAGGCTCAGTTTAATTACCTGAGCCTTGTAAGAAACATCACTGCTAGCAGATTACTTGTGTGATGTTCACAAACCTCTGAATCCCCGTGTGACAATCTGATCCTTTTGTATTATGTTTAGGAAGCATAATTCTATTAGCACAAGACACAAATACTAGCTGAGGCATTTGGTGGCTCTGAGCTGAGCTATAAAACCTGCAGGCAGACAGCACCTCTGAGACATGGGACAATAGGAAGATCAAGGAGCTGAATCAGAATCAAAGATCAGCATTTTAATAACAAGAGAATATTTTTTTTCTTTTGAGCTTTGTTTAAATGATTGCTATGGTTACAAGCCTCGTAACCAGGATACTCTAGTTACACGAATAGTAATTGAGTTTAGCTTGCCTTTAATCTCAGTTTTCTGCCAGGGAATATATTGAACTGTGTGGGAGCCTCCTCAGCATCAGGCAGCCTTTCCCCTCGGTGCAGCCAGCACAGCGTTGGCTGGCAGCAGAACGGGAGCAGGCTGAAGACCTTGGTGTACCTTCATGAAGGACACGAGAAGTTAATGGCCACTAGCAACGTACTGCCTCAGCTGTCATTTGCTGCCCAAGTCAGTGTGGCAGCCAGATTTTTTGGGAGCGCCTAATGTTTAAGTAAACAATCCTCACTTAAAAATGGGTAGCGTTTGTACCTTGTCAAATTCAGCTTCCCCTTGGTAGCGTCTGCACCTCTGGGTGCATCTGGAAGGGTCTCTGTTCTGCTGCTGCACCTCTTCCCTCCCACCTGGGATGGCTGATGCCCTGCTCTGCAGGGNAGAAAGGGAGGAGAGGGAGAGGGAGAGAAAGGGAGGAGAGGGAGAAAGTGGGGTAGCCAACAGAAACTAGCAACCAGCAGGTTTGAAACAAGAAGTATTTTTCACAGTCAGCTAATGAAATTTTGGATTCTTAGCAGAATGTTACAGGAGCTCAAAGCATTACACCCGTATGAAAGGATTTTAACTACTTAATGAAATTGTCAGTGACAATTAAATACCATTACCCAGAAGCAGTCTTTAGCCTAGGAAACCTAAACATCACAACATGTCATGAACCAGGAGGGAAATACCTGTTGAAGGGTGGCACAGTTTTTTCTCCATATGTTTAGGCAACTATGAGACACTTGGCTTGATGGACTCAGTTTAATTCGTTATGATAGCTTGGTTAACTGTAAAGACCAGAATATAGTGTTGTTATTTAATCTTTGAATGGTCGCTATGCACCTGAGCCCAGTCTGGTAAATAATGCCTAGAAGAAATAGAAGTCCTTACCCCCACACCATTATTGATAGTGTAAAGTGATGGCTTGTCACTTTCAGATTGGTAATGACTTGTCTACACAACTAAAACAACATAATGGAAACTATTTTAATGTATGTGCTTTGGACATGACTGAAACACGGGGCACTGAATTTCTATCATTACAAATAGTTTTGGTTTTGAAATGTAGAGTACTATGGACATTCTTGGTCCATAAAAGCATCCATAAAAAATGCAACAGACTTTTTGAAAGCTGCTCTGAAATTAACACCTTCTGTTTTATTACGTTGGCTCACAACATCAGAGAAGGATGATGGTTGTTTGACATTAGAGATTGAACCTTCTCAGCACTATTTCATTACGTGCCATTGCTGTGTGACAGGTGGCAGCAGAGGGGCAGTCTGACAGAATGGTGTCTGACATGAAAGCGTGTATAAAGCAAAGGTGTATCATTGAATTTCTCCATGCAGAAAAAATGGCACCCACTGACACTGATCAACACTTGTGAATGTGATCACACTGAGGCAGTGGGTGATGTGTTTCAGCAGTGACATGAAAGACAAGCCATATTCTGTATGGCCATGCAAATTTTTACAACTGTGGCATGCAGGCTTTTCTTCACATTCAGCAAAAATGCATAGCTAATGATGGTGGCTATGATGAAAAAGTGTGTTTTGTAGCTTCTCTTTCTATCTGTTGTAGTTTCCATGGAAATAAATAGGAGGCATTACTTTCCAAGCAATGTACATATTTAAAGCAGAATTAAATGCCCTGAGCTTATGGATATCTACTCAACAGTCTTTTCTTCTTTTATCTGAACAAGTACTTAATAAATTCAGATGGTAAAAACCCTTGCAATTCCACTTGGATTTCCATTCTGATAATGCCTTGATGGATGAGTTCCAAAAGTCACTTTTCATACTACCTGGTATTACAATAATGTTCATCTCAAGTGTTAAGAAGCCAGAATGTGTCAATTCTAAGAATCACAGGAGCCACTCAAGCTGTCAGCACTGCAAGTCTGTGCATTTCAGTCTCAGGATGCCAAGTAGAGACAGTGTATTTCATATTCTTTAGAATAATACCTAGTATGTAACTGAAGATGCTACAAATAGTTCAGATTAATCTTGTCTTTTAGTAAAAATATGAATAGAGGTTCTTGAGATATAAGGTGACCATTTGAAAGTAACACAGTATCCCAAGTCATTATTTTCATTATGAGTGAGTTTCATTAAAGAAGCTGCCTTGATACCAGATGTCGATCTTGCAGGTATAATCAGAATTTGAATGAAATTAAGAGAAAAAGACTAATTGAAAAACACATTAACTTCTTGTTTTGTTATTACTCAGGAATAAAACTGGGATATGTGTGTATATTAAACCTTAAGGCAAATTGATGATTGCAGATCTAAAAAGTATTGCATTCATGTGGTTAAAGAGTCATGCAATACTCTGAGAGTTTTGCAATTTGTAACTGAAAATTGATAGAGGAAAAACAAACAAAAAAATCCCACACCTAAGCCTTACACACCCAGCTTTGTGTCAGAAGCGACGCCTTTTTAGTAAGCAGTATTTTATCCAGTATCTAAAGTAGCTACCATTTGATGTCCTAGGAAGGGAAGTACCATAAAGTAAATCCTGATTTCTTTACATACATTACCTTGAACTATATTTGCAGGTTGATTTACTGGCAAAAAAGAAGGCAATGTAGCTTCTCTTGTAGTACTTGAAGATGAGTATATCTCACTCATCTCCTAGTCTGTTTTTGTCCTTTTCTAGAGTAATAGAGAAAAAGGAAGTTGAATGTGGGTAAAAAAAACTGGCTGTACTATTTTCAAAGTGTGAGTATGCACTTGAGCCGTAGGGGTTTGGAAATGCCTATGTATATGCATATATTGTTTATAATAAATAAGACAGAGTAATGTTATGCTCACAATGTCATTCTTTAATTTTTTGTCCTTTACGTGTCATTGGGAAGGTCCCATGTGTATCTTATCCTTGCGTTGCAGTAGATGAGGCAAATTATTAAACTTCTAAACTCAGGAGCCTGCTCAGTTGTACACTTATTACTGTCATCTCATTGTAGCTGGGGTGTTAGTTACAACTGTCCCAAATTGCCAGAGTTGTAATCTCATGAAAGTGAATTCAAATTATATTCTGTGTAGTGAATGTTTCAATAGCACTGAATGCTTGCAGCTGTGATTTTCCTTTTTAATGTATGTATTTCAATTCAGAGAAATTTGCATTGTTTTTGAAAATTAACATTTGTTTGTATACTGTTAAACACAGGGCAATGTCCATAAAATCTTGGAAAAATGCAATTTACCACTTACTGGGAAGCAGTGTGTAAACCGCATCATTACAGAGAAGGTAAAGTTATTTTCTTGAATTCTTTTCCATACTTTTCTCAGTGACTCTCAGTGAAAGCAGTAAAAAGTGTTATAAAAATAAGAATATATTCAGTAATTGTTGCTTATGAAGGACAAAGGATCCTTTTGAGCTCAATTCCAGAGACCTGTTGGTTCATGTTTTCCTTTTAATTCTTTCATTTTGACATCATACATACTGGATGATTCTCTCACTCACCATCAGAACAGGGATGCTATCCATGAGGAATATGCAAAGAACATGTCTGGTTATTTTTCCCAAAGTATTCCTGAAAATTTGCCTCATGAGATGCAAGTCCTGAAATGCACATTTTCTTCAAATACAGATGCAAAGCAACAGTTCTGTAGCATGTTCACGTCAGGCAATTGGCATATTCCTTGGTGTATATTATAAACTTTGAGGGACACATGACCTGTTCTGCTGATGTCTTTTGTCTTCACTTGATTGCATTTCTGAAGCAATATACTGTCCAGTGCAATTCCATGTGATATTGCCAGTGTTCAAAGTGCATTAGTGAACCTTTACAGCAGAGGATTAGTGACTTAGAATTTTTGCTGTAATCATACTCCTTTTATTGTCAATGTGTATATTTTTAAGTGCTTTGAGCTTCTATGTGCCATCTGTCATACTAAGTAGAATGCTTCAAAAGTGCTGATGCAAAATTTGTTTTCTCTCAGTGGTACATTGCTACTGTCATTTAAAGGTTTCCTCTACAAAGGGAGGGAAAATAAAAGAAAATATGAATGTTTTTCTGCAGTCTTCTACTAACCGGTCACATACAAATGTAAAGTACCAAGAACTGGCATTGAACAAGGACTGACAGAAAATAAAAAACATGCAGAAAATTTTTGAGACTTACTGCTAATCAGGTCTCACTGTTCTAATAAAAGATGACACAATTGTACAGCGCTATTTAGATTGTATTGCAGACTGTTTCTTTACTAGCTTCCTAGTGCCTATTCTCCTTAAATTAAACTTCTCTTTTAAGGTTCAGAAGAACTATTTCCATCCCATAGAATTCATGAAATGGTTTGGATTGAAAGAGACCTGAAAGACCATGTAGTTCCAACACCCTTGCTATGGGCAAGGATACCTTCCATTAGAACAAGCTGCCCAAATCCCCATCCCGTCCAACTTTTCCTTGACACTTCCAGGGAAGCGGCATCAACAGCTTCTGTAGGCAACCTGTTCCAGTGCTTCAACACCACTCATAGCTGAGAATTTTGTCCTAATATCTAATCTAAATCTACCTTTTTATTTTTTTTAGTTTAATACACTAACACTTGTGATATCACTCCACTCCCTGATGGACCTTTAATGTAATGGAAAGCTGCTATAAGGTTCTTAGATTTGGTGCTCCCACTTGCTGATCACCCTCATGGCCCTCTGGACTCGTTCCTATCACCCCACATCTTTCTTATGCTGGGGAGCACAGAGCAGAAAGCAGTACTGCAGGTGGAGCCTCATGAGGCAGAGCAGAGAGTGACAATCCTTTGCCCTGCTGGTCACAAAATCAACACATCTTACACTTCAGATTCTTTCAGGTATGGATAAATTTCTGCTGGTCAGTCTGAAAAGAGGCATCATCTGTTACTGAAGAAGTGCACTGATTTGTTCAATATCACTATTTGGATCTACATTTTTTTAATAATCTAAATTAATTTTGTGGTATTTGAACCTGACAGGCTGTGTTTGATGTGGACAAGAAAAAGGGGCTCACCCTTGTGGAAATCTGGGAAGGACTGTCAGTGGATGATATCAAGAAAAGCACTGGCTGCGACTTCACAGTAAGTCATTTTAAGAATTAATATAGTTGTTCATTTAACACTGCCTTGTTGTGAATCCATGAAGCCACTGATTTTTTTAACTTCACATTCTTTCTTAACTATCATTTAATGTTAACACGAAACTGATTTATGACTGGAAAGGTGTAGTACACTGGAACATAACTGATTCTGTATATGTGGCCAGTAAAAAATGAAGTTTCTTCGTGGCTTCACGCATTCATATAATAAAGCTTTTTCTTCTCTATTGTAAGGCTGGGAGAGATGAGCCTTTTCTTTTTGTGAGGACAGTAAATTTGACAGTACAGATTTCGTCCTGTGAAGGTAATTTGGAGGTATTTGGTAATTAAGGGTAGTACTCTTCCTCTTTGCAGAATTTCCAGGTGTAGAGCACATGATTGTAAGATTACAGAACAGTTATTATGTGAAAGTGTGGTTATTAAGGCTTTGAACATGCTCTTAGCATCTAGAAGAACATTCTGAGCAAGGAGCATGTAGAATTTACTTCATTCCTCTGCTTCTATAACAGCATTTTTAACACCCAAATATGATAGTGTATGTTTTTCTTGTGGAATTTTAAATAATTGAAAGAAAGAGCTTTTCGTTTCCGAGAAAATATTTATTTATCTGAAAAAAAGTTTTGTTAAATAGGAGTAACATGCAACTGTAGAGTGCAGGAAATTGCGACAAAATTGCTTTGCTCCCCTGTTAATTTTTTATGTAACATTTTGTAGTAATCTTTATTGTTTCTTAATTTACATTAGAAACAGGCCCCCATACTTTGCAATTCTATATGTAAAAGAGGTTATTTATTCAGCTTTGTCCTGTGATATAGGGAATAAAATAAGTTCTTTAAAACTTTAGTAATGTGAGGGCTTCTTTTCCTTTGTTGGATGAGACCCTTAAACAGCTAGCACTCAACATTAAAACTGAAAAATGACCTTCCAGTTTTGGATTTGTGGTAGTCAACCACTTTTGTTGTTCTGATGTATTTAATTTGAGGATTATCTTTAGGTTAAATTTGAAGGGTGCTGTGTTTAGTAACCATATAAATAGAATGAAACTTTGGAAAATGACTTTGCTGTAAGGAGACAGAAGTTCTTACATGACCTGAACCTGTTTGTTTGATAGGAGTTGGTTTCTTTTTTATTCAGATGACCTAAATATATATGTGAGTACATATGTGGGAGTGTGGATTACCCAAAGTAATACCCAGCCTGTGCTGGAGGCAATTGAAGCAGAAGCAACCAAAGTATTCAGAGAAAGTAACAAATAGCTCAAAATGATGGGCTAGTAGATAAAACTTTGCAGCAGCACAGTGGGTATTATATGGCAAGACTACTAGGACTCTTCAGAAATAATTAGCACCACCTCACTTTACCATTAGCACTTCCCTGTAAACATTATGAAAATATGGTAGAAATTTTGAATTTTAAGGATAGCTTGAAGTTAGCAATTTATGAGCAGTGTAGTGCTGTATTTAGTTCTGGGATCTGTCTCAATAGGCTCTGAAGGGGTCACTTCGCAGATACCCATTCCCTGTTTTGTGAAGACAAACTCCAGTGCAGTTTGCTTTGTTACAGCTGCCTTGGTCATGCATGAAATCATGAGCTGCACTAAAGGAGAGCTACGTGCATGAAAAATGTAGATGCTCCTTGGTTTGTACACTTTTATATGTTTATCTGAATGCAAGCATTTATGGAAGCTGCTTGCTAAGCATGTACTATGCTGACCTCTGCCAGAATATGTGCGTGGGTCAGCTTTACCTACTGGGGATAGTTCCTTAAAAAATGCCTGAAATTTCTATAGCTCTGCAAGCAGGAAGAGTGAACCAGAATGATTTGTTAACTAATGCAGTGGCATGGAAGAGCACTAGCTCTTCCTTTGTCCTATTTTCTCTTTCTTATTTTTCCTTTCCCTCTTAAAGGGTGTTTCCAGGTCGCACTGACCCAGTCCTTCTGTCATTGAAATCCTCACCAAAACTGCTATTGGCATTGGTGACAACAAGATGAGGTCAATATTGCACGATGTTAGACACTTGAGGGCTTGATTCTCATACACAGTGAAAAGGTGCAGCTCCCTTGCTTAATTTTGAAGTTGAGAAAATAGAGATTTGAGCACTGTGGTAGACAGTTGTTCGGAAAACAGTATCCTTGGTCCTTTTTTCCACATTTCAAGACTTTGCCTCAGGCTCCCTTGCAAGAGTAACAGTTGTGCTTGTGATTATTTATGTTCCCTGGATGAGACATCTTGTTCTCGTTTATACTGGGAACAGAAACTTCACTCATATTGTATTGCTGCAGTAAAAGCAGAGATTTTTTGCTTCGTATGTTTTACTGTTTGAAACAGAACTGATGGGTGAAAAATAGGGAGCTGACCCTTTTCCGACAACTTTTCTCTGTGGATGTAGAGACTGATCTGAACTAAAATAAGCATTTATCATTACAAACAAGAATTAAGGGATATACTTTCATATATAGCTGTATCTCCCCATGCAGGCTACTTCCTTTTGGAGAGCTTTCTAATCCTTCTGGCTTTTTAAGACACATTTTTGCTATGTGTTCTCATTTCCACAGCCTATTTTCTTGTATGCAAAAACACCTCCTGACAGATGTTTTCAACAAGAAAATGTCGAAGAGGAAAGGTTTTAGAGTGGAGAGTCTTGGTTATAGACTGTTCTAAAATAAAAAAATCACCCTCCATTCTACTGTACTGTGAAGGCAACATGTTGGTTTCATCACAGAATTGTATGGGTTGGAAGGGACCTTCAGAGATCATCAAGTCCAAGCCCCTGCTAAAGCAGCTCCCTAGCCCAGGTTGCACAGGTAGGCATCCAGGCAGGTCTGGAACATCTCCAGAGAGGGAAACTCCACCACCTCTCTGTGCAGCCTGTGCCAGTGCTCCGTTTCTGCACTCTGAAGAAGTTCCTATGTACATATTTGCGGAGCTTCCAATGCCTCAGTTTGTGGCCATTTCCCCTCCTTCCTATCACCACACATTGCTGAGAAGAGTCCAGCCTCATCCCTTTGCCTCCTGCTCCTTAGATACTTATAGACATGGATCAGATCCCTTCCAAGTCTTCTTTTCTCAAGACTGAACAGACCCAGGTCTCAAAGCCCTTCCTCATAAGGGCGGTGTTCCACGCTGTTCATCATCTTTGTAGCTCTCTGCTGGACTCTCTCAAGGAGATCCCTGTCTTTTTTATCAGGGAGTCCATGTTGGTTTATCTTTTGTATTTAAATCAGTTTTGTATTTAAATTGGTTTGCTGCCTAGCAAATAGACCACCTTAACAGATAAACAAGTACAAACCAAAACAGTTTATAACTTTGGTGAAACCATGAGAGCAAAGACTGAGAAAGCATAACTTGCAGATGTATTTCATTATAAAAATCAGTAGGTTAAGGCTTCAAAATTTTTTTTTCTAGTAGTAATAATGACTGCTTAGTTTTGCGGAAAGTTGTTAAAAGGTACTAACTTGCTTTTTTACTCCTGATAAGAGCAGTGGAAGTTATTAGGACTAAGCACTATTCAGAACCAGCCCTTGAAAGACTTACTTGCTATCAATAAACGTAGTGAAATAAGCATGGATGTGTTTGTGTTCTGGAATTCAGGAAGTCAGCAAGCTTGAGTTGTTGGGAGTACCTGAGGCCATGTGTCCTCAGCTAGAGTTTTCCTCTTACCAGTCTGAAGCATACCAGATCATGAAGGCAAACTACTCCCACATACAATTGCCTGTTCAACCTCAGGAGAGCATGTTGAAAAGTCCAAGATGAACTGCTATTCCTGTAAGCAAAATAATACTACGAATATGCTGCTTAGGATTTACTGTAAGAAACTAATAAACATGCATCTCCATACAGTAAAATAGCCTTTGTTAAGCCCATTCAGCCTTTATCAAATGCTGTGCTGTTAGCACAGAGTGCTGCTGTACTGGCTGACTCTGCTGGGATTTAAAGCAGAAGGGGCTTTCTGCATTTCAGACTTGATTACTCCTTGTTTTCCAAACCCAAACCATTACATTAGCATTTTTTCGCTTATTTAACCAGATTTATTTAACACAAACAATTCTATTTGCTTCCAGTTCCTAGTGGTGCATGGTCTCTCATCACCTCTATTATGTTCATCAGACGCTGTGGCACTTCAACTCTCTTGGGGATCAGACCTTCTCAGAGATGAATAGTGATGTGCATAAATGACAGCTGTTAGCATCAAATGTGCAGACATTACATTTAATGTAGTACACTCATTGAAATGTAAAACACTGAAGGTTTTGATGGCAGAAAAACAATAACCTACTCCAGTAATTCCCTTTTGTCATTGCAGTATATGAATTTTACAGGTGCTATCTTCATCCTCTAGCAATGGTCTTTTCCTCAATGGCACTATTTTTAGGTGAGGCCCAAATTAAGTGAGGCATGTACTCACTTCAAGTTGGAAATGTTGAAACACTTCTGGAACTAGTCTGGGAATGTTTATGCATTCAGGGAATTTTTCCAGCTCCTCTACACTTGTAGCTGCTGCATCTGTTTATTATCCTAGTTCACAAAGAACTTTGAAAAATCAATAAACAGTTTTCATCCACTGAAAATATTTCATTAGCATTTGATATAGTAAACACATTCTTCAAGGACTAAGCTTTTCTTGATGACTATTCTCATAAGAGTGCAAGTGATGACATTTTGTGGCTGGAGGAAGGATAACTTAGAAATTGAATTGGTACGGGAATTACAGCCTTCCTATGCTTGGAAAAGACCTGTACATATCATTCTTTAGTAAGTTGGCTTGTTCAGTACTGTTAAGTGAAAAAGATGGGACAAGGAGGCAGAAGGAGTACAGAATATTCTGTTCCATTGGGACAAACTAATCAACTAGAAGCACAATACCTGTGAACTGTCTGTCATCCTGAACAAGTAAGATCACAAGAATTGATTTTGATCTCATCCTGGGGCACCTATAAGGGTGGAAACAGGACATATTTAATGAGGCTTGGATCATCTGTGGAGAAGGGTAGTGCAGATCTGCAGTCACGTTAAATAATGAAGTTTAAAGTCTTCTGTATTGCTTGCATTTACACCTTCTTTCTTCATTCACTTTCCTATTTAAGCTTACTGTGTTTTATTTAATTTTGATTGGCTGGAGATCTTATAATACAACTGTTTGATTTTGTGAGTACATAGAATTAAAACAATAGAATTGTATAATCATAGAATCTTTTGAGTTGTAGGGGATCCTTAAAAGAAATCTAGTCCAACTCCCCTGCAATGAGCAGGGAGATTTGCAGACAGATCAGAACCTGGGCCAGCCTGGCCTTGAATATCTCCAGGGACAGAGCAGCCACCTCCTCTCTGGACAAACTTCCTGTGCCTTACCACCCTCACTGTAAAAGACATTTTCCTTATATCCAATCTAAATCTTCCGTCTTTCAATTTGAAATCATTTCCCATTACCCTGTCACAAGAGACTCTGCAAAAGGGTCTGTCTCCTTCCTTCTTACATTGCCCCTTTAGATACTGACAGTCTGCCCTCAGGTCTGCCCGGGGCCTTCTCTTCTCCATGCTGAACAGCCCCCAGCTCTTTCAGCCTGTCCTTGTAGGTCCATCCCTTGGACAGTTTTGTGGCCTTACTCTTGAATGCACTCCAACAGCTTCACATCTCTCCTGCAGTAAGGACTTCACATCAGGACACAGTACTCCAGGTCAGGTCTCACCACCACAGAATAAAGATGCAGTATCCCTTTCTGCTGACCACACTTCTTTTGATGCAGCCCAGGATATGGTTGGCTTTCTGGGCTTCAGTGGCACATTGCTCACACATGTCCAAATTACTGTCCACCAGTACCTCCAAATCCTTTTCATCAGGGCTAGGCTCCATCCTTATATCTCCCGGTTTGTACTGATAACAGGGGTTGCCACTACTCAGGTTCAAGACAGAATCACAGAATGACAGGCCTTGGAAAGGACCTGAAGAGATAAGTCTTAAACCCCCAGCAATTAGTCTACAATAGGTTGCACGAATAGGTGTCTAGACAGGTCTTGAATATTTCCATAGGATGCTGCAGGCCCTTTATCACCTTTGTAGTTCTCCACTGGATTCCTAGTAGTTCCCTGTCTTTTATTTTTAACTGGGGAACCCAGAACTGGACACCAGACCCTGCACTTGCATTTGTTGAACTTCATGTGGTTCACCTGGTCCCACTGCTCCACATGTGTAGGTCCCTCTGTATGGCATCCCAGCCCTCAGGTGTGTCTGCTGCACTATATAGCTTTGTTTCATCTGCAAACTTTCTAAGGATACACTTCACCCCACTGTCAGTGTCACTGATGAAGATGTTAAAGGGAACTGTTCCCAGTAGTGACTACCACTTGTCACCAATCTCCATCTGCATATTGAGTCATTAACCACCACTCTATGGGTACATTCTCATAACCAATTCCTCATCCATCATACAATCCACCCATCAAATCCACATCTTTCCAGTTTGGAGAGAAGGATGTTATGGGGGACCATGCCAGAGGCCTTACTGAAGTCCAGATAGATAACACCAGTGCCTCTTCCCTTGTCCACTGACACAGTTATGCCCTTTTAAAAAGTGACAAGGTTGATCAGTCAGGACCTGCCCTTGGTGAAGCCATGCTGGTTCTCCCGTATCACCTTCCTCTTCTTCAAGTACCTCAGCATAGCTTTCAGGACGATCTGCTCAGTGATACTCCCTGGCACTGAGGTGAGGCTGACAAGTCTGTAGTTCCCTGAATCATCCTTTCTGCTCTTCTTAAAAATGGACATGAGGTGGCCTTTTTACTAGTCACCAGGGACTTCACCTGACCACTGTGACTTTTCAGATATCATTGAGAGTGGCTTGGTGACCACATCAGCCAATTCCCTCAGGAATTCCTCTCATCAGGACTCATAGAATTAAGGACATTCTGGTTCCTCAGGTGGTCATGAGCATGACCTTGGCTTACAATGGGAGGGGCACTGCTCTCCCAGTTCCCACTTTCTGAACTGATGAATGGAAGTAGGAAACTTTAAAGCAAAATAATAAAATAAATGAAAATACACATTTGATTGTATAATGCCTGATAATATGCACATTCCATAACTTGTTTACTCCTTCTGAGCAGACCTATCATTGATAGACAGCATCTCTAGGTGTGCTGGGATGAAAACCTCAATGAACTTGGCTACTTTTTTGTCAACTCTGCATTATTCAGTGTATTGGTACCTGAATGCAAGTGGATTATGAGAATATAGTTTAAGCAGCTGTGCCTCTCAAGCTACCTGTCTGCTTGCTGTTCGTGGCAAACAAACCATAATAACTTATGGTCCAGTATGTTAGCTGTTTTTGAGATGTTCATACCATCTTGTACATTGTGTAATTGAGTAACTGCTTTACCTGACTTGAGTTATCCCTTATTGGAAGCCCTACAAGAAGACCATGCAGTTAGCAGGGGTAAGTACAGGTTCATCTGTCCAGATTTAATTTACTTGCATTCTTAAATCAAGAAGCTAACTCAAAATAACGGTGTCCCATATTTATGCATCAGAATATTTAGTGGTGAGAGTGTTGATCTCTGAAATACACATCATATATATGGGTTTAAATCTCTATTCTTCAGTAACATATAGTTAAAGGTAGAAATGAACTGTGAGTTGTACTGCTATATCTGTATGCCAACTGCTCTGTTTTTTCCCTCCTTCTTGCTAGGTTTCACCAAAACTGATACCAATGAGGCAGATTTAAACCTGCAGCACAGTCTGGGCTTGACTTGCCAGAAGACTTGTTTCGAAATGGAAGCTCAGTGAAGAGGAATCAATGACTTGTTTTGCAGTTTTACTGTTTTTCTTTCCTTTTTCTTTTTTTTTTTTTTCCAGTTTAAGGGCTTTGTAAGTAGTTTCCAGATAGTTAAGCTCAGGCTGTGACTATGAAGTGGAATTTTTCTTCCATAGCATTACCAATTTTAATGGAAGTGTGAATATATTCCCAAAATTTCAAATAATGTTGTACTAAAATGTTAGTGAATGTTGTCAGAAAAGAACACCTTGTAGTCTCACTGCCAAATAGTAGAATTTTTTACAGAGATTCACAAAATGACCATATAAACTTAAAATTGCCTCTGCTTTTGCTGATGTCATTAGACTTACAGATCACCCTGTTGTTCTGTAACTACAGCACTTAGATATTATTTCTCTTCTAAAGGTGTGGGTTTTCTTCTGGAGTGGTGTATAGCAAATGCATGCAGCTAAAGAGAGACATCAGTAATTTGGACTTCTTTTTTCCTGAACCTTTGAATATGTCTTTGACAGAACTTTTTATAACAACGGAAACAATTGGGTCCTTAGCCCTGAATGTATCTGCTGTTTCTACTGTGTCTGTCTGTTGTCATTAAGACATCCACAACTCCCAAAGTCCAACTCTGACCCTTCTGTTTAAATTGTACAAGCTAGAATGGGGATAGTTTGCAGGTGGAAGATGAAATGTCTCTGTCCCCCTGCAGACAATTGATTAGCTGTACAGTTGTTCCATATGAACCCACTCTTACTCTGCAGTTATAATCCTTCTTCCAGCCTCCATTCAAAGGCAAATGAAGACTGTTTCTGGAGTGAGGTTTGTTCTTCCAGTGTTACACAGGGAAACAGGGGACGAGAATGTTGTGGGCATTTGGGAGATTTCTTCAGAAGGGAATGCAATTGATTAAAAGTGAAAGCAATAACTTTGTATCACTTGCTGATCAGAGCATCAGCTACAGAGTCTGGAACCCAAACTCATGAGAACTAGGATGCGTACCATGAGACAATCAAAAGTATAAGTCATTCTGTAATACTGGTTCTACTAATTGATTAAGATCTTATTTTCTCTGTTCTTAATTACAAAACAACTGTTTTTGCAGATTGGTAATGTAGTTATGACTGCACTGGATCTCACCCCTTATTAGCACAACGGATCTTCATTATACAGAACTTGAATTGACTGAAAGTATACTCTTACTGAAATACAGTGTTATTTCCAGGTAGAATGGTTTCTGTCATTCATCTAAACAGAAACACTTAAAGCCCTTCAGTTAAAATAATTCCTGATATATGTTTATGTCAGAACAGGAGCAGATTATGTCATTAAAATATGTAAAAAGTATATGCAAAAAGAAATATGCCTTTCATACATGTGATAAGCAGTACTGGAATATGTTCATAGGATCATGGAATAGTTTGGAAGGGATCTTTAAGATCATCTAGTTCCAACCCCTGCTATACTGAGGGATGCCTCCCCACTAGACCACATTGCTCATAGCCCCATCCAGCCTGGCCTGGAATGCTTCCAGGGAGGGATCACCCACAGCCTTGCTGGGCAACATGTTCCAGTGTCTCACCACCCTCACAGCAAAGAATTTCTTCCTAATATCTAATCTAAATCAGCCCTCTTGAATTTTAAAACCATTTCCCCTTGTCCACTTGCTACAAGACCTTATAAAAAGTCCCTCCCCCGCTTTCCTGTAGGCCCACTTCTGGTACTGGAAGGCTGCTGTGATGTCTTCTTGAAGCCTTTTCTTCTTCAGGCTGAAGAGCTCCAGCTCTCTCAGCCTGTCCTCGCTGGGGAAGTTCTCCAGCCCTCTGATCATCTGATTGTGGTGTAGAAGGGCATTCTAATACTGTGTGTACAAAGCATTCAGTGCATATGTGAAAGGCATATAATACATTTCTAGGGAACCAGATATGAAATTCCTGCAATATTTAGTTCTAGTACTAGCTTTTGGACTGTACTAGTAACCTTGCACTGGAAAGAAGTGCTTCACTTTTCCATTCAAAAGTGAGGAATGCTACTTTTCCATGGGATAAGTATAAAATTAGACTTGACCCACACACGGGTTTTATTGCGGTTATACTGTTTTGATTTGAGAGATTACTTTTGTTTAGTTGTATTTACCCTAAACATTCTTTGATAATCTCTTGTTAATACCTGAGTATGTTCTCGTTCTTCACACAAAGGAATAAACAAAACACCTTTGTTAGCACCTTTATGCTAATATAAAAATAATCCCATAATAACAAGTTGTATGACTTGATCTAATGTGTACTAGTGGGTGGTTGGCCATTGAATAGCTTGAATGTGTAGGCAAGACCATAATGCTGAGAGCATGAGAATGTCTTGTACAAAGACTAGGTATGTTCTAATGTTCCACACTTTATAAGTGATTTCTTTAATAGCTAATTTGTATGCAAAATCTGTATGAAACTGCATTGATCAAAGTGTTCCAGAGTACCTTAATCCAGGATTAGCATGCATTTTTACTTAGCTTTAGTTTTCATATTTTCTCAGTTTCCACTCCGTCTTGTTCCCTCATTTCAATCAAATAATTTTCTTAAAGTTTGGCCATTTCTGCTTCTGTGGAACAGTCTTAAGTTGCTGACTGAATTTCTGCTCTCAGAGTTTTTGCAGATTAAGTCTCTGTGTAACAGAGGGTGATTTTCAGCTCTACGAAACAATTTTGGTTTCAGATAGAGCAGCAAAGAGACCTCTGCCATGCTCCAGAAGGACATGCCAGTGACAGTTCTGACCCTTGTGGTGCAGTACTCAGCAAAAGGTGCCTAGCTTTGCCTTCAGGCCCAAGGACTGGGGGGATGTGATCTCTGAAAGTTGATTTATCATCGCCATTTAAAGCTTTCATAGGGAACACCCTGAATGGATACTGTTTTTGAAGGGTATAAAAAACTGTACAGGAGAGGGGAGTTAATAGTAGTTTACTCAGAAAAGAAGTATTTAAATAGTGGCAGGAGTCTTGAAGAAATCCAGAAATTAAATGTTGATCTGTTGCAATTATCTGTGTTTCACTAGTCATAGAACTGATTAGGTAATTACAGCGTACAGTTATTGGAATATATGATGTATGAGGGCAGCATCAGGTTTACGCTGCATCCTCCGTAGAACTATGCTTCGCTGGCATACGCACAGAAGCCATTATTGTCTTTGATATATGGCTTATAAAAAGACTAATGATTGATAATGTCTGGGAGTTCAGGACCTTGGTTTCTGGCTCAAAGAATTAGGAGCCAACAACTGCACTTCAGCTTTTCCAGTTCTCCACGTATTGCCTTGAGGACTGTCATCTGTGCTCTCTGCCTTGTTTCCTGAAAAGGGGATGTTCTTCTTCCTACCTCACAGGGATGTTGTGAGGAGTAACCAGCTGAGATCTGTGAAACAGGTTCTGTGTTCAGCTTGGGGGTCACCCTTGACGAACATGGTGGAAGAGTGATTGAAGACTTTTTTACTTGATGAATATTTGATTTCTGTTCCTTATTTGTATTGGTGTAATGCAAAAGAGCCAAGATCAATATGGTGCTGAAGGCTGGGGAAGTGAGGAGAACAGGCACTCTCAGTATACGCCAGCGGTGCAAATATCTGTATTTCACACTCAAAGTGTATATCTTGACAACATTGTATTGTGCTAGAATACTGGTATTATGAAGATGTCTTGCATTTGCACAAGCTGTGACTCCAGGTTTTTTTAGCTGAAGATCTGTAAAGCTGGATTAGAAATTAAAACATTCTTAAGTGATTTAATTCTCTGTGGACCCAAGTGTGGCTCATGCTGTTGAGCGGTAGCTGTGATGATTGGTATCAGACAGATGGCAGATTCTCATTCCTCTTTCTCTTCTATGGCTGTAAGAAAGCTGGTATGCATGAACATTTATTGAGGCATCACTGAGGTTATCTGTGCTTCACAGCATTCGCAAGACAAGGACAGATGATGCTTTTTGTTCTGACGTAGATGGTGTTTCTATTGTTACCTATGTTAGACTTAATTTGTTTTGTATTTTATTGACTCTTATCCCTGAAAAGGCAAAAAATGAATGACGTAAAATGTAGTTTTACTGTGAGCTCCGCAAACTATACATCAAAGTCCTCCTATGTATTTGCAAAACAATCAATAAAATAAAGATTAAAAATCCCAGGTTACATTTGTCGTTACTGTTTTTCACGGTGTTCTGTTCTGTCATTGTGAGCATTGAAAGACTGACTTGTGTTCACACCAACATGTCGTACATGGGCACACATAAAATGCTCTCAGTGTCTTGGCTGGAGGTGGAGTGATGCGATAAATAGAAATAATAAAGTTTGAAACTCAGCCAATGGCTGCATTCTTCACTCTTCTCATCAGTTTCTATGTTGGGTCAATCTCAAACATAATTATCACATTCATTTCTGTAATGACTTGTTTTTCAATCAAGTCTAATAATGGACTACATATATAGTCCTTAGAGAAGTGCTTTTTACCTTTTGATTGAAACTGCTGCAGAAATGATGGCATTTGAGGTGTTTATTGCTGACGTTAGTGTGTGTCTGTGCTCTGAAAATAGTACTGGGTGACAAATGAAGGCAGATTCCATTAACCACCTAGTGAATGATAAATTGGATGATTGCAAAGTGATGAAAATGCTTGTCTGTGGCGAATGAGGTCACCTTTTCAAACAGAAGATATGAGTATGTATGTCATCGTATTTTATCTCCCATATCGTAGGAAAGCAAGTTGATAAGTGTGAAGAAAAACGTTTAGTCTCAGAAAAAAGCCTTGATGGCTTGACTGAAATGAGGTTCTTCAGTCACCTATGTGTGTGGTCAAAACTCAGCATTCTGTCATCCACTTGAACAGAGGTAAATGACAGCACCACCAAGAGAATACTCACAGATCTGAAATACACTCGTACAAATGCAGAAGTGAATAAGTCAAACCAGAGGGAAACAAAACCATTGAACTACAGATATGTCTGAGCAGTTCTGTGGCGTCCTGCATGTGTTCAGTTGTTACCTGTTCTACAGTATCTGATGCACTTCAGTCCTATGGCAATCTACTGTGGTAGGGTCCTGCAGTACCTGCATATGATGCAGTACTTGAGGGTGCAGCTATGGGTGGAAGGAAGTTCTTGACCCACACATGTAACATCAGATTTTGAGAATAAAAGCAAAAATCAGCACTGACAGAGTAGCTGTTCTGTTTGCATTACAGAAATTTGCTGTGCCAGGTTCACGTACTTAGACATACACTGAAAAGTGAGGACTTGAAAGTAGCTCTTCAGTGGCAGTGGAATCTCCATACGACTCCTCTGATAGTTTATTTTTACTTTGTTTGAAAGCAACTGAAGGAGACTGACTTTTTATATGATTTGATTGTACTGTGACAATGGGGAATGTTCTTAAACTAACAGGAGATTTAAATTTCATGTTGGGAAGAAATTCTTTACTCAGCAGGCAGTGAGGCACTGGCACTGCTGCCCAGACAGCTGTGGTGCCCCAACCCTGGAGGTGCTCAAGGCTGGGTTGAATGGGGCCTGGGCAGTCTGAGCTGGTGGGGGCAGCCCTGCCCATGGCAGGTCGCTGGTGCTTGGTAGGCCTTAAGGTATTTCCTAACCCATGCCAATCTATGATTCTATGGTTTTATTTTTGTAATGTCTGCAACAAGCAAGTGGAACATTACCTAGATATGTTAGCACTAGAAATCTAGGGCTAGAATTTCTATGCTTTGAAAGGTGTCCCCTGTGTATGCACTCTACACAGAAAGTGTTTAATTCCCATAAAGCTGTGATAGGTACTTAGACTGCAGCTGCTGCAGAGCAAAATATCACACTCATCCCAGTGTTACAGCTGTACAAGATTCTCAGACTGGATGCCCATCAGCCTGACTGCGGAGTGCTCTCACCAGGTAGGCAGGTCTGTGTGATTTTCAACATAAAGTGTCACAGCCACAGCCTCATTAAAATATGGCGATTGTGCTTCCTTCTCCATGTGAACCCACTGCAGAGAGCATTGTGGTTTGGTCCCTGACTCTTCCCAGGAAGATTCACAGTGTGTGAAGCTTGTCCCAGAATAGCAAGTGCAGAAGGAAACCTGAAGACATGAACAGACATAGCAGTCCAGGTGCTGAGCTGCCCAGGCATCTCAGCACAGTTCAGAGCAAGGCTTTCCCTTTCCCAGTGAAGTTGCTTAAGTTAAGCAAATTCTGCTGAGTACTTACAATTCCTTTTCTCCTTTCCTCCTCCTTTTCTCCTTTCTTTTCCCTGTTCTTTTGCTTCCTTCTCTTCTTTGCCTTTCTCCTCTTTTTCTCTTCTTTTTTTTTTTCTTTTTTGTCCTTTTTTCTTTTTCCTTTTGTAAAGTCCTAAGTAGTTCCTTCGGATCTATCAGCCAAAAAGTACGTATTATGTGGGTAGAAAATAGAAGTGAAAACTTATAAATGCAGGGAAGCACACTACAAAAAGCAGTGCAAAAAACTGCAGCCAGAAGAATTAGGATATTTGCATAAATGTAGCAAAAGCAATGTGAAAAGCAGACTTAAATGCTACCTGAAAAAAATTAAAGCAAGCCACAGAAGGAGTACACTGGTACCACCTACATGAAGTATACATTATTTCTAGGACAAATTCTATCTCATTTGTTTAGGTGGTGAGTGAAAGAAGACTAGAAATTATTTCTGATGCCTATATCTGGCAGCGCAGTCCTTCTCCCAACCCTGTGGGTAATGGGGAAATCTGGCAGTATGAGCAATTAACGCTTTCTCATATCTGCCTGTGAATAAAGCAAGCTGTGCAGGGCCAGAGCGAGAAAAGTTCTCCAATGCGTTTCCCTAAAAATAAAAAATATAAAGCTATAATCAGGAACACCGGCTTGCCAGTAATTTCTGTCTACCCATCTGACATTTGTTGGAATAAATCATGCCTCTCTTCCCACCACCAGCTGCATGTGGTACCCCCTGGAGGAGCAGCTCCCATTGCTGGGATGCTGCTGGGGCTGCTCCATTCCTGCAGGCTGCCTGATAGCCTGGCCTCCTCCTGAGGTGCAGGCAGAAAAGTGGAAGTGTGTGTCCGTATGTCCACAACCAGAAAGGCAGAGCTAGTCTGCTGCCTCCTTGCAGAACCCCAGGGTGGCTGAAGGTGGCAGGAACTCAGGTCCATCTGCCCCAGCCCTGCTCCAGCAGGGACACGCAGAGCAGGGTGCCCAGGGCTGTGTTCAGGCAGCTAATGGAGGTCTCCAAGGAAGAGAGTCCACAGCCTCTGGCAACAGGTACCAGCTCTCCATCAACCACAAGCATGTCTCACATTTCCAGTGAGTTACACAGTGACAGGACAGGGCTGGATCACATCTGTCTACTGTGGCTGAGCATAGCCCAGAACTTCTTCAGAGTAAAAGGCTGAGGCCCACGGGTCAGTGGCTCAGAACCACTTCTCCGACCTGCTGACAGTTCTACAAGGAGGTGATGCTGTTACCTCCCAGTTCTTACAGCTTACAGCTGCCGCCTGCTGACTCTGTGCTGCTGTATCGATTTGTATGGACATTTCCAGTTCTTTTCTCCCTAAGGCAACCAACAGCCTGGGAAAAAAAAATATTATTAAAAAAGCCCGCATAAATCTGCTAGCTGTAAAACTGAAATATGGTGAAATTAGTCTGCAGAGCATATCTGTGTTCTCATTAAGAGCAAGCCAACATTTTTAGGATGTGTTAACTGCCACAGTGAGGAAAAGAGACTGCGGATCAATAGGAAATAAACCAGTGCCTTGCAAAGCCCCATTTATAATTTGCACAGACTGGTTTGGGCGTAGAGCTGCAAAACTGCTGCAATCTGAAAATAATCTCTGTCAAAGAGGACAGAAATCTAGCAGCAATCTCTGTTATCACAGGGGAACCAGGGAACGGTGAGAATCACTGATAGCCTCACTGCAAAACACAGAGAGGTGGCAATGGGTAATTGCCTGTATCACTGCCCCTGTCATCCTCTGCCTGCACAGCTGTTTGACCCTTGAGGAACAATCCGTTTGAGAATGTATCCACCCCAAAGTCTGTTCCTATGGGGGTTTTACTTGTGATGCAGATAATGAAGCTGAGCTCTCCCTGACCAACAGCGTCTGTATGGTGCTGGTGGGGAGGGGACCCCTGTCCAGTCCCAGGGACAGCAGGCTGAGCGTAGCATAGCACTGCTTTTATTGTTGCTGAATAGGACACAGAAAAACTTCAAACCAATTAATTCTTGCCTTCACTAACTAGGTATTATCCCTCCTTCATACTCACCTCCTTCCTTCCTTATCCCACTTCTGAAATGGATGCACAGCTGTTTTCTTCATAGTATTATTTGAATTCTTCTCCACTTTGGCGGATCCCATACCTTGTCCATCTATACAGACACAGGCTTATCTTAAACTGCTCCAGGGAGGTGTTGTTTTTTGCTTTATCTCTCAGTTACTCCTCATGGGACCTCCCTTTCCAGGCCAACCCCCAGCATTGTGGTGAGAACACTCAGGGCTGTCACTCTGGTAGCACAGGTGAATGGTTATGCAGTAAGGGGAGGTGGCAGAGGTCACAGACACAGCTCTTCATATAGCCAGATTCTCTGCCCATGTGAGCACTCTAACTCCTCTTGGAAGGTTCAGTTGGGTTACCCCCAAAAAAACAAGTTCAGTTCAGTTACCAAAAAAAAAAGGTAACTTTGTTTGCTGAATAGCATCAGCTTTGCTGTTCGTCTTCTCTGCTCAGGGGTCTACTTGTTATTGCTCTTTGTGGCCGGGGCCAGACAAGAATTTACCTTTCTTTCTGTGTTTTCCAGTCTGTTTAGGCATTATGCATCCAAGGGTGCAGACCTAGGTGTTGTGTGCTTTGTTTCCAGCTTTGGCTGTCCCCAGCCTGACCATAAATATCTCCACAGATGGAGCAGCCACCTCCTCTCTGGGCAACCTCTTCCTGTGCCTCACCACCTGCACTGTAAAAGACATTTTCCTTATATCCAATCTAAATCTTCCCTCTTTCAATTTGAAATCATTTCCCATTACCCTGTCACAAGAGACTCTGCAAAAGGGTCTGTCTCCTTCCTTCTTACATTGCCCCTTTAGATACTGGCAGGTTGCTCTCAGGTCTGCCCAGAACCTTCTCCACGCTGAGCAGCTTTCAGCCTGTCCTTGTAGGTCCACCCCTTGGACCACTTTTGTGGCCTTCCTCTTGAATGCACTCTAACAGCTTCACATCTGTCCTGTAGTAAGGACTCCACACCTGGACACAGCACTCCAGGTCAGGTCTCACCAGCACAAAGTAGAGGGGAAGGATCACCTCCCTCAACTTACTCAGCATGCGCTTCATCAAGGATCTGGCTTCATCTGGTTAGAGAATTGTCCCTACAGGGTCCTGGTACACAGTACAAAACAAAGGAAAAGGAAGAACTTTTTATAAGGGCATGCAGTGACAGGAGAAGGGGAAATGGCTTTAAACTGGAAGAGGGTAGATTTAGACTAGATATCAGGAAGAAATTATTTGTTGTGAGGGTGGTGAGACACTAGAACAGGTTGCCCAGACAGCTTGTGGACCCTCCCCTCCCTGGAAGCATTCCAGACCAGGCTGCATAGGTCTTTGAGCAACCTGGCCTAGAGGGTGGTGCCCCTGACTATAGCAGGGGATTGGAACTAAATGATCTTAAAGATCTTTTCCAGCTCAAACCATTCTCTGATTCTATGAAAATGTGAGAATATTCTGGTGAACCACTTCATTTTACAATTCAAATAGAGTTTCAGAGTGGAAGTGGTTCCCTAGGCCAAGAGAATGCTTTGGCGTTTGCCCACATCTGGAAAAAGCCGTGTGGAACTTGTTTTAAAGGAAGTTGTTGGCAAAGTGGTGTCAGAAGAGTTATTACACTTCCTTCCATCTGACAAGATCATCAAAAATTCATCCTTTCACTTAACCTTTGCTTCAACTCCTACTGAGCGTGAGGTAGGTTTGACTGTGTGTGTATTCCCTTGTGAAATGCCCTTTACATAATAAATTACCCAGTTAATCTCCAAGAGGTGGTAAGTTGGGCCAATGTCCATTTTTTTCCAATGCAAAACATTTTTTGGATGAAAATAAATCCGCTCCAGGAGAGAGGCAATGAGACAGGGCAAAAGGCTCATTTCTCTGACCTTGTTGCTGTTCACAGAATCATAGAATCACCAAGGCTGGAAAAGACCTTTAAGATCATCTAGTCCAACTGTCTATGGACAATTGTCTATAGTTGTCTATGGACAGCCACCAATGTTTTTGCACTAAACCAATTCCTCAATACAACATCTAAACATTTCTTAATCACCTCCAGGGACAGTGACTCAACCATCTCTCTGTGCAGCCCGTTCCAGGGTCTAAGAGCTCTTTCTTTATTCTGAAGATCAAGACCATTTCCAAGACTGCTCATAACAGTTCTCAAGCAACCAATGGAAAGAGGATAATGTTACAGGACTATTTACTGGAGTTCCTCACACTGTAGCACTGATTTGGGTGAGACTTCAGGCTGTGAATGCTTTTAGAGAGTATCACTGGTGTGGCCAAGCATCATCCCACCATATTTTGGAGCAGCTGGGGCAGGATTGCCTCTAGTGTGCTTCCCAGGTTTCACTTCTGCTGTCATCCACAAAGGGGCAATATTCAGTTTTCAGCAGCATTTCATGAAATTGTATTATTTATAGTCCTGCGTCCATTCACATCATCTTTACTCTCTGACAATAAACTTAACAATGCCTTTGTAAGCTTTTGCTATTTGCTGAGTGCTGTGGGATGCTGTGCTTCTGAGCTAACAAGCACTTTGAAGAGGCTATGATTTGTCTCCTGGGTATGTTATCTTGCTATTAGCTGTAAATAGGGATATAGATAATGTTTTACATCTGTACCATTAAGAAACAACAAATTAGACTCTTCCCCAGGCTCTTACCCTTCTTCACAAATCTTTGTTAATTCCAGGAAAAATGGAATGAAAAATCACTGCTTGTAGATGCTGATGAAACTTCCCAATTCATATGCTTGTGAATAAAATAGATGAGATTTTTCGACAAGAGCTCCTTGAAACTCAATATCCCTTTTCCTGGGAAAGACTCAAAATATCTCTGTTTCCACAGCAAAGTGAAAAGAGAGCCCAAAGCATCAAAATTTCCTTTATGAAATGAGATTAAAAGTGATTAATTTCAAATCGATTTAAATGTAAAAATTTTGTTTCAATGAAATATGTTTTCTATTTTTAATAAGGTGCAGTGCAAGATAAAACACTTTGGAAATGAAAGCCACTTGAGAATATGAAATATCAAAATGCTCCTCCACAGTGCAGCTGAAGAATTTGTTTTCAATGTATTTGTAAACTAAAACAAGCAGGTTCCAGATATTCTCTATAAAGTTCTGCTTCCGCAGGTGTTTGAGCTTTCTTCTCCCCAGCTAAACTCCTAGTGCTTTCCTGGGGGCTTCCTCCATGGGAAGGTTGATGGACAAAGACACTTGCAGATGCTCAGGCAAAATGTGCAGAAGCTGTCCTGGCCTGTGCCTTGCTCTGCTGGTAAGGCTGAGCTCGTGAGCTGCCTGTTCTTCAGAGGCTCTGGAGAGATTCTGGAAGTTCCTCACCACCTACCTTAAGACACATTGAGGCTATGCTCAGCATTTGCTGATGTGGAGACTGTTTCCATAACTGACAAGTGCAGAGGTGCAGGATCTCAACTCAGTACTCCAAAACGTGGTTTAAACACCATACATAGATTTTGGAAACCCAAAGGGATCCCACAAGCTCAGAGTTCCCAGGGCTATAACCAGGCAACAACCTGCACAGGGACCGCCTCAACCCTACTCAGTTTCTGCCCCGACACTGCACAGATTACACAGAAACATTTCTTAACAAAATTTCTTCTTATTATGTACTCACCATTCTGTTAGTATTTACTGGGAGACTACACTGAACATTGGTTCTCTACAACAAACCACTTGTGCTGGCACGAATGTCCAACAAGATCATGTGTGACCAAGTGGATGCCAACATTGGGCACCTCCTTAATGTGTGTAGCTGTTCCTTGGTCAGAGAACAGGGCAGATAGCATGGGCAAACCTGAAATATGGGGTTACAGCAAGCCCCAGTGCAGATTTTCTGTTTTATTTCATCAAACCTGGTGTGCCACAAGATATGTAGGTTGCTTCAAAAAGAATGCCTCTTATTTGTTTCCTTTGAAACTACAACAGGTACAAAGAACACAACAACACTGTTTGTTAGACCAAATTATAAGATACAAAATACTATTTTGCAACAGCTATCCCCATTACCTATGCATTTTCACCAGTAATGCAAAAAGCCTGCATGCTGTGCTGGTGCCATTTTTCCATGTATGGGTTCTGCACCAAGGTCATCACATCTGCATTCAGCACAAGATGGGGGACACAAGGATTCATGGAAAGGAAAGGACTTGGGAGTACTGGTGGATGGCAAGCTGAAGATGATGCTGCCCAGAGAGGTGGTGGCTGCCCCGCCCCTGGAGACATTCAATATCAGACTGGCCCAGGCTCTGAACACTTTGTTCTTGATGTAGGTGACCCTGTTCATTGCAGGTAAGTTGGCCTAGATGGCCTTTGAGAGTCCCTTCCAACTCAAATGAGTCTGCAGAGAGGAATTTGATGACACACCTTCGCTTCACCTGCACTTTCCATTTCAGATGCCATTTTGTCAGGCTGCCACTCTGCTGCCATCTACCACGTGGCAACAACATGTAACAGGATACTGGTGTGAAGGTTCAGCCTCTACTGTCATACCACCAACATCTGCCTCTGACATTCTGGGCCTACATAATAAAATAGGAGGCATTACTTTTGTAGTAGCCCTCATACTCTGAGGGGCTTGGCTGCTTTTCTCTGTTTTCCTGCCAAAAAAAGCCAGGTTCTCATGCCCTTCCCCAGAGAGTGGTGTTTCGGCAGGAGGAACATGGCTGATGTTAGGGACCACAGTGATGGGGAAGAGGATCTGGTGGCAGTAAGTCTAACAGATTTGGTTTGTGGTGGTGGCCAAGCATCCTGAGCGAAGGTAGAAGGTCAGGAGAGCTCATCGGCGCCTGATGGTGGTAGGAATCATCCTGTGGAGATGAGCACCACAGCAAAAATTGCTATCTGAACTAATAGCTCCCAGTAGGATGTCATATGGTATCTGCTGTAGCAGTGACTGATGGAAGCAAATTAAATTGCTATGTAATATTCATAGCTTTTTTAATTGCTGCCTTCCTACCACAACGTGATTCACCTTTCCTCCCACAACTTACCACTCCTTGATATACTGGACTAATTTTCTTGCATTGGTTTCACTCTCTCCCAGTTTTCTACACTGAATTTTTCCTCCCTTCTTATTTTCTGAGGGACACCTGTTTAACTGAACATATCTTTTGAACAATGTTGGTCTGAATAACTGGTAGAGCTACTCACTGATTTTAAGGAGCATTTTCTCTGTACCTAAAGCTGGTGAGATTAGCAATTACCATGAAATTTTTGTGGCATAATGGTCCCAACTTAGTTTTCTTGGGAGAAAACAGGAAATGCCAGGGAGAGGCAACACAAGTCGGTTTTGCCCACAGTTAGTAAAATGTGCAAACATTTTGTTGTCTGTGTGTTTTTTTTCTGTTGTTGTTTGTGGGTTTGGTTTTGTTTTTGTATTTGTTTTTAAATTCTGGCAAGAATCTTCCCAGAAACCACGCACATCTGGAAGATAAATTTACAGCAGACTCTTAAGTAAAACGAATTTCCTCCAGTCAGTGCTACTGTGGCTGCAACAAAATTAGAAAAAAGTGGTGCCATGGAAATGGGTTAAAAATTCAGTGAGATTCAGTTATCAGTATGGCTTTGAGACATGTATACTATTGGATGGGTTAAAACGTGAATGAAACAGTAAGGAATGCATGAAACTGTTTTAAGACCAAAAAGATATTTTTATTGAGTATTAATTCAGCTTAAAATCGATGTGCACTTTTAACAGGGGTGGATTTGCTCAGTCTCTAATTTATGCAGTGAGTCCATATATTTTCAAAAGGCACTCATATTTTGGGAGGGCAAAGGACGTGACGGTGATGAGGTCTGCATAACTGCAGGAGGGAGCACAGCATGAGCTGCCGTGCTTTATGCCTCAGTTCAAAGAGTGTTTGGACAACGCTCTTAGACGTAGATTTAAATTTTGGGTAGACCAATGTGGGGCCAGGAGCAGTACTCAGTCATCCTGGTGGCTCCCTTCCGACTCAAGGTGTTCTATGGTTCTGTGATTCTAGGTGATACAGCTACAGCCCCTCATCTTTAAATCTTGCCCTTGCCCTTCTCTGCTGGGATAACTGGTTATTCCTGTTGTTTGGGTTTTGATTCAAAAGACTGAGGGCTTCACAATCCCAGAGATGTTCTAGGGGGAAGGAATTTGAGCCTGCAGCATATCTACCTGCAGAAAGAAACATCTCATTTTCTTCAGAGAGCTACCTTGTCCGTAATGTGATATACTGCACTGTCTGTGAACATTGTGCCATGGAAATTGTAAGTATGGAAACTGAAGTTTTACTTCTTGGATCCTGGGGGAGCTCAAACACAGCTCTTGATGTCAGCCTGTAACGGCTGCATGTGTTAGAGCAGGAGGAACTGGGCAGATGCTCATGGCTTTTTAATGGGTCCAAACAGACTTCTTCATAGCGATGCCACTGGGCATCTCGCAGGATGCAGGAGTAACTCCAGGCTCAGGTTCAGTCTTGTCTGAAACAGAAAGCACAGGCATGATTCTTTTCGCATTTTATTTGCTTTTCTGCTGTTGTAGAAATACTAAGTGAAATGGTCCCTGAGATAAATCCCAGCAACTTGAATTCTGTGACTCAGTAGTCACTTTCTCCTGCGTATTCATTAAGTGTGGCAAGAGTGTGCTGGTGGGCACTGAAGCACTGAAGGTTGCATTCTGATGTTTGATTGGGTTATTAGTAGGTTACATGCAGAAAATAAAAAAAAGCAGCTCAGGATATGGCTATCTGCGTCATGTTATGTACAGGTGGTGACAATAATTGCTTGGGAGTGTGGTCAGTCTCAGTCTCCCTGTAAGCTAGCTCACTGAGTAATGGAGGACTTAACCACTGTAAGGGCAAGTTTGAGCAAAGGGCAAGGTGCTGTGTGTGTTCATGGTTTTCCTGTGTTAAAATGACAATGAGTAGGATCTCATCTGCTCCTGTCAGTGTGACTGGGCACTGCAGAACCTGAGGACACTGGGAGCAGAGCAGGCTGCTTCCTCAGCAACAGGCAGAGGAGAAATGGCTGCAGGACAAATAATATCCTCATGCAAGTGGAGCTGTAGTTTACACACAATAGCAGGGCCTCTACAGGTCTGTGTATGTATTCCTCTATGTCTCTTGACTTAATTTAGTGGAAAGTGTATTTGATTGGATGCACTGAAGTGTTGGTGGAATCTGACTTCTGTGGTGAAAGACTGAAAATCCTCAAGCATGAGTGTAGAGACTACCTTTTACGTGGTCACGCACTACAGAAAGCTGAAACTAAAATGTTTATGATGCATAAACAGGCAGTTCAGAGGGCATGCAGCCTCCACACTATCCAACCTTAGCTCCAAGGGCAGCCAGGGCACCCCTCTTTCCTCATGGTGTCCTCATGAGGACGCCAAAATCTTTGAAGTCCAGAGCTAGAGCAACAAATTCTGAATATGGAAGAAAAACACAAAAATCAGTCAGAACAGGGAGTAGAGTTAAAAAATATATAACCTAATCTCCCTCCTGCATCTTGCACGCTGGTCCTTTCTGCTGGGATTTACTCAGACTTTAGTGGTTTCCCACAACTTCTTGCATTCCTCAGCCACGTGGTGAATGTGGTCCTCCTCTGACTTGAATGAAGGATGGTTAGCCTGACAAACCTGATTTGTCTGGGGTTGGTCAGGGCTGCCTGCAGTAAGCTCAGGCTGTTGAAAATGAGGAAAACTGGAGCCATGTTCCTGCTTCATTTTCCAGCTGTGTGTGCATTTGCACACAAACAGCATTGAAGCTGTTCACCAAGCATCTTGTTGTATTTTTGGAAACTTGCAGCTCACATGCAAGCTCACATGCAGGCACAGCAGGTCAGTGCTGTTGCCCTGCACAAGACCCACAGGATCTGGGGAAGGGGTAAAAAATAGTTCTCTTTTGGAACAGTAATAGTTGCAAAAATAAGACTATACTATCTAAAGGATTATTTGATTAAAAGAAAATCTTAAGGGAATAAATGCATTAGAGACTGAAATGATGACAGTAAGGAAGATTGACCTCTGGTCCTTTACAGGAAAGGAATTTAACTGTTTGGCTCTGTCTTACTTTAATGTTTCTGTTAAATCACTTATCTTAAAAATAAGCACATTGTGTTGTGGATTACTCACAGTGTGGAGCACTGCTGGACAAACGTGCTGTAACCCCAGTGGGCAGCTCAGCACCACACAGCTGCCTGCTCACTGTCCCCAGGTGGGATGAAGGACAGAATCGGGAAGGCAACCATGCAAGAACCCCTGTGCTGAGATAAAGACAGTTCACCAAGTAAAGCAGAAGCCCAGAGTGCAAGAAAAGCACTGTGAGGAATGTGTTGGCTGCTTCCCTTTGGCAAGCAGGTGTTCAAACAGCGCCAGGACAGCTGGGCTCAGAATGCATAGTCTCAGGAAGACATATGTCACCACTCCAAAAGTTCCTTCTTCCTCCTTCTTTACCCCAGCTTTTTTGCTCAGCTTTATGCCACGTGGTATAGGATGCAGTACTGGGCAGTTTCTTCCAGCTGTCCTGGTTCTGTCCCCTCCCAGCAACCTGGGCACCCCCAGCCCCTCACTGGTAGGGCAATACGAGTAGCTGAAACCTCCTCGAGTGCAAGTACTGCTCAGCAACAAAACATCACAGTGGTATCGACTGTATTTTCACCCATTTGGGCTGAAAAAGGCAAAGCATTTCACTGTATCTCTACGAAGAAAATTAACTTTAACATAGCAAAAACCATGATAAACATTTTGTTAAAGGAATGAAAGTCATTAATGTGTAGTAAAAAAGAGAAAGTTTGACTGGTTTGTTCAAGAGTCTGTTTTAACACAGTGTTTTCCAGTCCTATCTGTCATTAGTTAAAAGAAAACCATCAACTGACGTTTTCAGTCATTCATTTATTGCTTAAACAGGCTGCTCTGGAAAACTGCTTTTCACAGCAATTAGCTTTGAATGATGTGTGTTTGTGGTCTGCTTTCTTTAAGTTAAATCTCAATGTTTTTTAGGCAATGTCAAGAAGAGATTTCTCTATTGTGGAACCTACTCGATGGATCCCTTCATACCTGAAGAAGGGGTAGAAATCTTTTTTTCTCTTTCTCTTCCCACCCTGGAGTATTTCCTGAGGGGATTCAGCAACTGTACAAAACTGCAAGACCTTCCAAAATATTTTGAAGTGTAAGGCTCTGGGCTGCTGCCATTGCAGCAGAGCACCTAAAGGCTGTGCAGAGCCATGGACACCAATTTCAGTGGTCAGAGCCATGAATGCTGATGGAACAAGGCCTGCGTAAGAAACACTGAAATGCAAAGTGTTAATTCAATGCCAACAGTAAATAAAATGAAGCTAGAGGAAGAAAGGAGTTTCTGACTGCAAAAACGTTATTTGTTCTTCATTTATTAGTTCATCATTCACCTGTGTTTTTCTATTTTAATGTACTATCTCTGCTGTCTGCAGCTTTAGAGACTTCTGAAAATGGCTGTGAAATTAGAGCATGATTTGAACAGAAAAAAGGACTGATTTTTATCTAAAGTCACATTGACTTCACAGTGAGTCCCTGTGTCCCAGCTGCATCCTGCTATTATTTATTGTTTGTTTCTTCAATGCATCTTGCAGCTCAAATATTCAGCTCATTAGGAACTTTAAGGAAGAGTATCTTGGCACCCTGCTTCCCCATTTATCCCTCAAATATGTATTTCTCTCTTGCACAGGTATGCTCTGTGGTTAAGGAAAACATCAGTGGAACAAGGATTAATTCAGCAAGGAAAGCAGGGAAGGGACACACTCCACAGCTCACATGCTAAATCCCAGTCCTGGTATGCTCTAGCTCTAATAGGCAGTTCCAGCATGAGAAGCCAAGGAAGGGTCCAGTGCTGCCTTCCCACTCAGATACTTGTCTTGTACAGGCAGCAGGACACTGCTGAGCGCTGAGACAAAGCCCAGCTCCCTTCCAGCACAAACACCTCCAAAGCAGCTGAGGCAGAATGCTGGAAGTGAGCACCTCCATTCATCTGCATGGCACCCTCAGCCATATGGTGACATTTGCATCTTCATCCATCACTCAGTGTAATGAAAATACAGATATTTGTTTTGCTGCAACACTTGTCTTCCATGAATGTCTTGACATTTATGTACCACCAGGAGACATTATCTTATGTCAAGGTTTTATACTTCTGGCATTATCTACCCTAATTAAGGCTGTACCTACCTGCTTCAGACATGTATCAAGGCAACAATGTGAGCTTGTTTTCATCTGAGACTTTTGAGGCTGAGACAAAGGAGGTTGAGTGCACAATTCAGACAGCGTGCCTTGAGTGCTTCTCAACATTTTTCCATGCAGTAGTGCTCACTGTTGCATGACCAGAGCAAAGACCAAGCATAATTCAGTTCGAGCAATGGGAGAAATGTCTACCATGTAGGGGAGTGCATGCAGGTAATTCCCATGGCTATATAGGACTTTTTCTACCCCCATGTCCTTTTCCTGGTGTGCAGCCAGCTGGACAGTGGGACAGGCAACAAATGAGGCAGCTATCTGAACCACCCCAGCACCTTGTGTGATTCAGATGTGTTTTAGCATCTCTTTGCCCATGTAACGTCCAAGTGTGCCAGGTGCCACTTGTCCACCTCTAGTTTTTGCTGGATGCTGCCAATCATGACCTCCCTGCTGTGCACCGGGACTAAACCTTTCTGATACTTATTGTGTTGTCTCAGTAACTGACATGAGGCAAGAACATCTGATAGATGCCAGTCCACCTATGGGATATCCTTCCCACACTGGACACAAGTTGCATACCCCGGCTGATGCTCTCTGTACGGATATGGGAGCTCACTGAAGATGACCTGAGCAAAATCTTCCTCTTATTTCTGGTGTGCACAGAGACCTCTGGTAACTTTGTGATGCCAGTGATACTTAAGAAGAAGAAGAAGATGAAGAACAATGACAACAAAAAACAAGAAGTAGTAACTTCTATATGAGAAGTAAAGGGAGGGGAGAATGATTTTATGTAAATTCAGTTCATCCTTTCTACTAACTGGAATAGCTAGGGCAGTCAAAGTGGATTAGCTTTGTAATTCAGTGACATGACCTTGTTCTGGAGTTAAATATCTGTATAGCTACCATCACTTCCTACAGCTTTTAAAAGTTTATTAGACCACAGGGCCAGAGCATGCTTCTTCCTCTATGCAAGTAGAAGCATTTTCCTTTAGCATTAATAGAAACATCCTTCATACTGACATATGTACATGCGGGTGTATGCATATAATACAATTCCTAGGTACTTAGAGATGCTGCAGGAGTCACTAGGATGTAGCACGGTGACTCCTAAGAGAAGACACCCAATAAGATCAGAGATTTTTTTCCTCTCCAGACAGTGAGTGTTTGTTGCTTTGAGTGCTCCTGGTTTAACGACAGGGCGCTTCCACAACGTGGAGCTGAATTTCCCGGTTCATTTACCTGCCATTCAGCCTTTGTAGTTAAGAATTTGCTCTATCGAGTACTGTCATTGTGCCCTTTTTATCTGCTGTAGCTCCATGGAAACATATGAGGCATTACTTTTGAAGCAACCTTTGTATGGGACCCATGACAATTTCTGTTCACTCAATATGGTATAGGCAAGACCAAAGGTTGAACACCCATGCTCTACAAGTTCTGTCTTGGTCTGAGGAGCCTAGAACTAGACACAGTACTCCTGATGTGACCACACAAGGGCAGAGTAGTCTGGGAGGTGATCCTCCCTCAACCTGTTGGCCACATGTGTTAATGTATCCCAGGATGCCATTGGCCTTCTTGACACAAGGGCACAGTGCTGGCTCCTGGTCAGCCTGCTGTTCACCAGAACACCCAGACCGTTCTCTGTAGAGCTTCCTTTCAGTAAGTCAGCCTCTAGCCTATACTGGTGCAAGGAAGTTATTCCACCTCACATGCAGGATCCTGCACTTGCCCTTGTTGAACTTCATGGACTCCTCTGCCCATCTCTCCAGACTGTCAGAGTCTCTCTGAATGGTAGTACAGTCCTCTGGTGAGTTAGCCACTCTACCCAATTTGGTATCATCATCAAACTTGCTGAGGGCACAGCCTGTGCATTTATCCAGATTATTGCTGAAGATATTAAACAAGACTAGGTGCAGTAGCCACCCCTGGGGATCATGGTTAGCCACAGGCCTCTAGACAGAGTCTGCGCTGCTGAGCAAAACCTTCTGAGATCTATCAGCTAGCCAGTTTTTCAAAGAAAATATTTATTTAAACATAAACCATTGTTCACATTGCCTGAGTTTGTAGTAGCTTGAAATATGGCAAATGGAATGGCAGAATTAAAAAATATATAAACTTCAAAAACAAACAAACAAACAAAACCCAACCAGCTTTAACCATACAATGCCTCTTGTCATTAGTGTATTGTCTTTGCTTGTGATGTTATTATGGTTAGACCTTCTCCCATAGTCAGTTTTAGTACCTGCTGGGTGCAAGCTTGTGTCACTAGCTGTTGAAGACTAAAGGCAGGGTTTGGGGTGGAGGGGAGGGGATGGGAGTATGTTTATCCTAGTCTTCTATAATCTAAAGTGAAGGCAACTGCTATTGGATGTGGAAATCTGTCATTTTAAAAACAGCAAAATAAAAGAAAAAGGCAGTTTTTATGGTGTATTGTGCACTTTGGAACAAGAGTGAATTGTCAGAGGGCTGAGATTTTCTGTGAGAACAGACTGTGAAATTAACTGCGAGGGTGGCCTGCCCTAAAAGAGCAGGTTGGTTCTTTTTGTATCTTTTTAAGCCACCTGTTCAAATTTTCTCTGAAAACATCATAAATAATCCACGACAGACTGAGCTATGTCTGCCCAGGGTACAACATCTAGGACTTCCAAGATTATGAAGAAACACAGATCAGACAATGTCTATCTTCTTGCTCCTTGAGAGGCTGCTGTGGAAGTGGTAGAAAACTGAAGAAACGCTTGACTGTGAACAAAATCATCATGAAGTCATCAGCTTAGTATAGGACCCCCCAGCTGCTTTCTCTCTAGCAATTCCTTGCATTGGCGTACACATTGGAGCAGAGTGCAGAACACAGAATTAGATTCTGGTGGACATTTTTGGTTACTAGGGCGTGAAAGAGCAAACTAGCTCTTCAGTCACAGAAATTGCTTTAAGAAATGGCACGAGTCAGATCACAAGTAAAAGCGACTTGTGCAGTAAGGTGGTTTCTGGGCAGTTCCACTGATCCAAAGCAGTGGGCTGAATGGAAGTGTTTGTGGATATGCATATGGGTACCTGAGAACCAACAGTCATGCCCCCATGAATAATACTGCCTTTTCAGAATAATATTTCCTACTGATGTTGTGTCTTTCAGTAGGGAAGAATATTTTTTGTTTGAAAAGAAGAGCTTGGAATTATTAGCCTTACTTCATACTATTATCTGTAACTACTGTCTTATGACTTAGTTAATAAACTAATCATGGATACCTTAATAAATAAACTCAACATATTCAAACACTAGCTACTGGATCCTGTCACACCTGTCATACTGCCTGTCATCACTGAGGCACTGGATCAGTTTGCCCAGAGAGATTGTGAATTCCCCATCTCTGAAGGCATTTAAGGCTAGGTTGGATGGGGTCCTGGGCAGCCTGGTCTGGTGGGTGGCAACCCTGTTTGTGGCAGAAGGTCTGAAACTGGATGATCTTTAAGATTCCTTCCAGTCCAAGCTGTTCTGATTCATAAAGTCCCTCTTTCTACTCATGAGAGAACAAGCTGTAGATTTGTGCTAGGATGAAAAGACCTGTATCAACACTGCCGAAACACCTTGGGGTCACAAACAGAAAATAGAAACTTCCCATAACCATCCAGGTGGAGTAGGCAGTCCAATGTTATTTGTTTGTTCTCCAAAATCACCTGTGGTTCATGGCCATCTGCTCTCTCACACAAGTTGGGCATATGCTCCCTGCAGTTTGTGTTTATACAACACAGAAACATTGGCTGAATGACAACTTCTCAATCACACCAGTACCTAGGTTTTACTGGCATTGAGCACTCCAACACTTTGTGGAAATCTACTTAGCCAAAAACCCATAGTGCCCAATGTCAGGCTGAAGCAGGCTGTGTCGATGTTGTCAAGAGAAGTTTATTGGTTTTCTGAAAGACGTGACTACAAAAATACTACATTTGGGGAAAGAGACATTAAAAAACAGACAAACCAGTGTCTACAAATCTTGATACGTTTACACCAGAAACAGTGAGCGTATAGTTCATTCCTACATGATACATACTGAAGACAAATGTCTTTTAGTCTATCTATTTCATTTAAAAATCAGATTAATTATTCATTTTTTATATTTTACAATAATAACACTTAAGATTAGCCACTGGGTGAGGTAAGCCCAGGGCCTGGTGAGTGAGGGGCCTCACCATGATCATTCTGACCATTCAAGGAGTATTTCGTGGTCCCTTGGAAAGTGGTGCTTGGAGTTTCATTCCAGGAGGGCCCATGGTGATTTCAGGCTCTGAGGCCAGTGCAGCCCACCCTCATGGTGAAGTTTCTTCAACGAAGGCCTTGCTATGGGGTTCTGGGTAAACCTTGGTGTCCACAAAGGCTTTCCCAGGCACAGCAGACATGAAGTGTTGGTGAACAAACATGACAGGCAAGGAGAGAGACAGAGTGCCATTAGGGTTTCAGGGTTGGTACTGTGCCTTCAGCCCTTCTTTTAGTTGGTGGGTACTGGTCCAGCTGCAGCCAGGACCCTTCACTGCCTACAGAGCACAATGAGCTCAACCTATGGCTGCCAGCCCTGTTATGGAAACCCTAGCTAAAGCCATATCCACCACAGTCAGGACTTCTGTTGTGCCAGGCCTCCTGGCAGGAGGAAATATCGCCAAAACAGGATGAGCAAATCTTTCAGTGATACCTGGAATATTTTGCAGAAACCACAGTAACAGTCTTCCTCAAAATAATACCAGTGTTGCTGCCTGGGAGCTCAATCTGCATCTGCTCAAGCTGCTACTTGTGGCTAACTCTCTACTCCACTAGGACTTCCCAAGCAGGATCAGCCAAGCACTGTTTGAAACTTTGATCACTTGACCATCGCTTATTTAGAGGCATAGCTCAGGTCTAATTTTCTCAGCTAAAACTGCGTGCGCAAGAGTTTGTATGTCTGTGTATTCCCCCACATAGATAATTTTAATACATTAGCATATAAAAGCTCTCAGAGCTTGCCATTCATCCTGCATCATTCTTGCACACAGCCAAATCATTCTTCAATATCATGTCAGAAACAATTCATTATGGTCTGGGGGAGGTCTCACTTTTCATTATATTTTGTCATTCTGCTCTATACTAATCACAAATTGAACTGCTTGTTCATTTATTCAAGCCACAGTGGTTTAACAGCTTTTCTAGATACTTTGCAAGTTGATGTGAAATGCAAATGAAGCTGCTCTCCAAGAGGAGTTGTGTTCCCTATGCACAGCACTACTGGCATCAAGGGTACATGGGTACATCTCTCCTTATTCTGATAAATGATGTGCGCTGATGCTGTTTCCTCAAGAGTGTTAGGAGGTTGTCTGGGAGAGACCAGTTTGGTCTCAGAACTGTTATACTTGAGATCTGCAAAGAGTATCCATCTTTTCATTAGCTCTTAGAAAAGCTCTGCTATTAAAGGAGAACTAGTTTCCTACTTGTTGCAAACAGAGTCAGTGTTTCACCACAGAACTTCTTTTAACTACAGCTGCATGCAGACTCAGAGGGAGCCAAGGGTCAGACAATACATCACTGAAAAAAAAAAAAAGTCTAACAATTTTGTCTTTTTCATATGATTCTCCTGTAATTCCATATCATGTCTTACATCAGATGGTAATCAAATCACTGTGAACCAAAGTATAAATATGATATAATTTTTTTTAAACTGAATGGAACCCTTTTCACCAATTTTTAGGGAGCTTTTCTTACTAAGAGTACAGAAATTACTTTATTCAATTTCACATTAGGACAAGAAGTAAATTTCATGCTACATTTCATTTTCAGATATAGGATATGAAATCATGAGCTACAAAAGAATGTCATGTACTATTTCTGTACTTTGTCTCATAAAACAACAAAAGAAATCTGAACACAGAAAAGCAAAGTTTCCTAGGAAAAAGACCCTACCATTTAGGAGTAGCCCTGATGAGCTGAACCCAGCATGTTCCCTGAAGGGAGACAATCAGTTCCTGAGTCTGGTTTTACTTGAACACACAATCTTCCTTTCATTCACTGTTCTGACTGGCTGACTAATGGATATTAAGGCTAGAAGACAATGCCAGTTATTTAGTCTGACCCATATGTCATATGCAATAAAGCTTCACCCTGGCCCATTGATCTAAGATTCATTTTCCAGAAAGATAGCCAGTCTTGATTCGGAAAGACCAAGTGACAGCCAAACATCTCTGTGTCCTGATGCTTTTTTCCAGCTGTCAGAACCTTCACCTGTCAGACTCTGTGTCCTTGTATGTCTGAGGTGGAGATGCATTTCATCCATTCTTGTTACTCCTGGTCTGCAACAGGGTGACTTGCCTTACTGACCATTCACTGCATGTCAGCAGGTTGCAAAAGGAGTTTTTATTCACCTTCAGAACTTTACATTTCTACAAGGCCCTACATAGGGACCCACAAGGTAATTTTTAAAAAGTTTTAGTTAATTGTATAACTAATAGGTTATCCTCAGACCATCCAGTCATGACTGGAAGTTTGACTCTAATCTTCACCTCAAGATTAAATCTCAGAACAGAAAAACAGCAAAGGACACTTAAAATAACCTGACTTCACTTTGAGAGCCTTGAAACTGTACTTTGCTGGAAACATGCATTCTGATTGTTTCCAGACACAGTGGAATAAAATTCTACAGCTGCCACTAGAGATTGACGCATTGATAAACTGGTGGAATACTTCATAGGTCACTCCCAAGGTGAGGTCTCCTATTTATTTCCATGCAAAATACAACAGATACAGACCACACAAGAGCAATATTTGATCGAGCAAATACTCAGCTACAAAGCACTATTTGTTAACACAGTCACCACCATTAACTGTGCATTTTTGCACAGTCGTGCCCCCATGAATAGTACCCCCTTTTCAGAATAATATTTCCTACTGATGTTGTGTCTTTTGGTAGGGAAGAATATCTTTTGTTTGGAAAGCAGAGCTTGGAATAATTAGTCTTACTTCATACTGTTGTCTGTAAGCATTGTCTTATGAGTTTGTTAATAAACTAATCATGGATACCTTAATAAATAATTCAGCACCTGTCAATGAATGTCAGTGGGTGCCATTGTTTCTTCATGGAAGAATTCAATGACACATCTTTACTTCATCTGCACTTCCATGTCAGAAGCCATTTTGTCAGACTGCCCTTTGCTGCCATCTGTCATATGGCAACAACATGTAATGGAATCCTTTCAAAGCAGCCCTTGTGTATGTACACACTCTGCAGTAGGGTAAGGGAATGTTCCAGGCAAGGCAGCAGATGGGGTGGCTTCTGATACAGGTATTTCCCCTCAGGCTTCACTGTGCCTCTCGGCTTCTCTTGCTGGATTTTCAGATCTCTCTGGACTTTGCTGTCTCATCTGTAATATGACGGCTTGAAATACTGTTTTGGTCTTCTATCTAGATAAAATGAGATTATGTTAGTGAATGATTGTAAATGACTGGGATAATATAATGAACAAAAAAAATAACTTTTGTTTTTGACTTTGTGGTTCTACATAGATACATTCAAACTTAATGCCTGATCATGTAGGGTTGTTTGTTTTTCTTTTTTAGATTTCAAAAGATGAGCTAAAAAATAAATTAGGATACATTTAATTAAAGCCCTTGAAGCAGATTGGGTGAAAGTCAACATAAAATTGCTAATTATATTTCCACACGATACTCAAGAGTAGAAGCGTAACCTATTTTTTCACTTAAATTCAAATTTTTTTAAATGGAAGTTTGATGTACTTGCTACTGTCATATACCTTTAATAATGAGGCTACTTTTTACTACAAAGTGGCATGAGGTCCACTTGTTTTTTACAGAGAAATGACCATGATAGTGTCATGCTGTGCCTACAAGAATGACCAAGCCACTGTTGCCCATCTCAACTGATGTTGTGCTTAAATCCCAAATAGTAGCTTGATAGTGCTGTTGAAGAAGCTGCTCAGCTAAAGAACTGCCCTCTCATGCTGCTTCTCACCCCACTGTCACCCTCATGCCATTAAGACAGAAAGATGTGTGTCCTTGCAGGCTTCTGTTGCTGCCTGATGCAGAGCATCACCTGAGGCAAACAGCCCAAGCCTTCCTGTCCACTGGAGTGTGTGCAAGGACAGAAGCAGGAGAACGTGTTGGGCTGCACAGTGAAAGCTGTGAGGCAGAACAAAGGTCTGAGGTCTAGTTTTATGTCTAACAGCCTTAGAAGTGAGTTTCAAGTCTGAAGAGAAGTTCTGTTTCTTTTATTTTGTCTTAGAAAATCATATCATAAGAAATTACTTAGTCTAGCTGGGATTTAATATAGCTGTTCTATTACATTTTATGTTGTGGAAAATGATGTTGAAGGAAGAACATATACAGTAGGAAAGAGGACTTGCCCCCCTTGCTGTTTCTCTCAGGAAAGAGGACTGCTTCTGCCACAGCTGCCTGTTCCCCCTCTCTTGAGCTCTCATGGCTGTTATTGGGCCTTGCTCCTGGGTATGAAAACCAGACCTGAAAGCAACAAAATTCAACTTGCTCCTTTCCCTACTTTCTTCAAAGGTTTTGCAATTTTGTGAATAATGGCAATTACTATTTTGATTATGGATATACCTCTAAAAATGATAAAACAATGTGACAATGTGAAAATAGTGTTGCAGATAGAAAGTACAGCAGGATTAAATGAAATCAGTCACATTACTAACGGGAAACCTGTTGTAATTATCAAGCAAACAGAAAGTTCAGGGTTTATTCCCAATTAATTTGATGTACATGACATTCATTTCTTTTTCTGTACATGCTATTTCAGCATTAGCCAATAAAATTAGGCTATCCATAAACCTGATGGGTCTGCTTTCATATGCAGTTTAATATGCCAATAAGAATAATGCAATTTCCTGAAGATGAATATCTGGGGGCTTGCTGGGAGCTAATGGGCCAACGTGCTCACAGAAACAATCAAACCCTTTTGGCCATTAATCCCCAGGATCAGCATGTTCTGATTATTACTGGGTAATTAGTTAATAAAGCCCCTTTCAACAGCAAGAGAACCACTTTCTCTGAGAACAATGTGCACAGCATATATGACTGTTTATTCATTGTGGTTGAATCCAGTTCTTGCTTTAGAGGATGTACTCTGCAAACATAACATCTGTAATATATCTGTTGTTTTCAACACTGTAAATTTTACAGATGATGATGAAAATCAGTTATTTTCAACAGAAGCACATTAGAAAAAGGCTAGTCATGTGGGGAACAGTGGTTTGGGTTAGGTATAAAAAGTAGAGCTGAAATAGTGGGAACTAGACTTCAAAGAGGAATTCACATGTGTGACTTGTCACATGTAACTTGGACAAACAAATATTTTCATTCTCTGTTGCCCAGAAATTAAGTGAGATCTGATTTACTACCTGATTTACTATTTTACATATTTTGGAAAGAACTGCTTTGTAGAGTAACAAGTTTTCAAAAAGAATAATATTGAGCTGTTTTAATTCAATCCATACACTGCATGACATCTAAGTGAGAACTGTCAGGCTAAAGATTTTGGAAGTCAAAACAACACTGGGTAAGGGAACTGTGCTTGATCACTCTGAAGAAGAGAAGGCTCTAGGGAGAACTCACTGTGGCCTTCAATACTTAAAGGGGATTACAAAAAAGATGAAGGCCGACTTCTCATACAGTCTGATAGTGATAGTGCAAGGGGGAGTGGTTTTGAACTGAAGAATGGGAGATTTAGGTTAGATATTAGGAGGCATTTTTTTACTCAAAAGATGGCAAGGCACTGGCACGGGCTGCCCAGAGCTGTGGATGCCCCATCTCTTGAGGACAGGTTGGATGAGGTCCTGGACAGCCTAATCTAGTGAACAGCAACCCTGTCCATGGTAGGGGGTTGGAACTGGAGTTCCTTAGTCTCTCTTCCAAACGAAGGCATTCCATGATTCTAGGATATAATTCTCTTCAAGACAAGGCTAGAGAAAACCATGAGCCATATATTCTGACCTCCTAGCTGCTTTGAGTGGAAGGTTGGTCCAGGGACCTCCTGTCACACCTTTTGGACTATATTACTTAAGTTCTACAGAGCAATGTCCAGGAACGTCTCTGGACTACACCTATTTGTCTCAGTTAACACAATATGAGTTTGATGAATTATACTGTTTCTTCCAGTCCTTTCCTCATATATATTTTTTTACTTTGCCTACTTTCTTTCCTCAAATCTGTGTACCTTTTTTACAGTGCTCTGCTGATGCCAAGCATACTTTGTGTATCACTGAGAATCTTTCATATTTTAACTTAATGCTTAGGTTATGAGCAAGCTGCTGTGCACCAGAAACTGTAACTGATGATGTTTTTTTTCAAAATTCAGGGAACATTTATTCTCTATTATCTTGTAAGAAGCATTCCAACTCATTAGATAGTTCGTGTGCTTTGATGATATTTTAGACCACCCATTTTTCAGTCAAGAATACATTCTGAATGTTCAAGACTTCAAGCCAGTTATCTTTAGCCACTCAATAAATTAAATCAGTTGTCTGGCAAGACTTGTTTTCCAGAAAATCACATTGACTCAGGTTAATTATTATCTTCTAATTCTTTGTTGTTTGAACTCCTATGATAGATTAGATAGACTCCACCTAACAGTATCCAGTGAAGATTCAGTTAATAAGTTGTTTCTCCATCTACAATTGAAGAGTGTTGGCCCTGGAAAGAGGAAGGCAAGAGGAATAGAAAAGGCAGAAAGCTGGGAGTGAGGTCAAGCAGATATTAGCCTTTGAAATTAGTTGGATCTTGTCTGTAGAGCAAAAACCTTCACTGTTTTGGGCAGAATAAAGAGCAGCAGCAGCAAATGTGTTGCTATGGCAGATGTAAGATAGCTCATTTTCTGTGGGCTGATTCCCCTACAATTGATTATTTGATTTCCCACTATTTTGCCCGAGTTTGCTATCAGATTAACCCACCATCTGTCATCTTGTTTGCTCCTGCTGAAGGACAGCGTTGCAGCTTTTCCAGCCACCAGGTATTTTCTCCTTTATTTTATTTTATAGAGAAAACCAGCTGTCTAGAGTATTTTCCAGTAAACCTAATGCATGACTTGTGAAGAATGTATCTGGACCCACTGTTCCAGATGTTCATCCCCTATGTGTAGCTTGTATGCTTCTTTGGTTTTTGCTGACCTGTGAAACATTTTGTCATTGTCATTAAATTAATTCATCTTGTCCTTTTCCAGGTACAGAGCAATAAACCATCATAGAAAGGCTTAAATGGAAGCTCTTTATTCTTTGCTCTGCCTGCCATGAATTTTTTATCTAACATCTTTAACCTTTATTATTATGTTTTCCTATACTATGAGATAGATATTATATTAATTTTGCTTCTAATAAATCTAGTTTCTTGTTTCATTTATCCAACATGAACTTCTGCTAAAAAAATTCTGTATTGGCTGTTGATTTTTGACCATTGAACACTGTTTATAAAGGTTACATGCTCATAGTTATTTCTTCTCTTTCATCTGAAGAAGTTGCCTAAAACTTTCTTCATACACAAGAAAAGAATTGTTTCCTTTTCATCAGTACTGATACTAATCCACAGAATTCTTACCTTAAAAGATTCAAAATTAATTGGAACAGGTAAAACTCTCAGACTTTGAAAGACTTATAGGTAGGAATACAAATAATGAAACTATGGGAAGAAAAAAAAACAGAACAACTTTGTTCAGTGCTAAAGTAAAATTTATGAAACCTTACAGAAAGTTAGAAATAAAAATCAGAAGACCATTTAGCACACTGAAGGAGGAAGCAGACAAAAGTGGGATCCAACAGCATGCCAGGTAGCATCCAAGGCAAATATGAAAATATCCAAATAGCAAACTGGCTAAAACAGTCTTATTGTCTACACATATACTCTTCTAAACAATGTAATGTTTTCAAACTATCCATATTCATTAAACATGGGAAAAAAAGAGAGAAAAAAACCTTACTAACTTGTCGGTAGTGTACCCACCTTTGAAGCCACTGTCCATTCTTTATTTTGTTTGTGCTCTGAATTGTGGTTTCAAGGCCCTAAGATGTGTAACCAAAATTATGACACACGGTATAATTGTTCCACCTACCTTTTACCTGCTTTACTCCTCTTAACCAGGTTATAAGGAATTTTTTAACATTCCAGGCATGCACATACTCCCACTGGGTTTCTATAATGCCAATTATATTAAATATCTTCTTGTAAATGAGAAATTTCCAATCTGTATTTCTTCTTGCTGCAAGTTCCAGCAATTGCAGTATTATCTTTTTCACAATTTCTGTCATTGTAGATCAATTTATTCATGATTTGCTGGGTTAGTGTCTGTGTTAAATTTTACTCCTTTGCATACTCCCATATATTTTCTGAAGTAATAAGTTCTTTACTGATCTGCTTTCCTCTTTCTTTTCAATAATTATTGCTGCCATGCAGGAGGTAGTAGTTACTCAGTCCTTCAAAAGAAAACCTGTTTCACTTTAGTAAAACTGTTAATGATGTGTCACAACTATTTTCTTCCTGTTCCTATCTCACTAATGGAGACAAAAAAAAAAATTACAAAAAAAATTACAAAAAAAAAAAACAACTGGAGACAAGTCTTTTTTTTCCCTGATCTGACAAGTTTTGTTTCTTATTACTGGTCTCAGGGCGTACCATCCATAGCAGTGGTTCTCTGGATGACTTCATTATTCAGTGTCATCTCTGTAACTGATATAAAAAAACAAGACTTGTACTTTTCTCCTGCAGGGTGGCAACATGCACTGTCCTCTTGTTTTAGTTAAGTCTTATTTTACAGATTGACCTGGAACTCCACTTGAGATGGCTATAATCTTGATATTGATAATGGTTGTCTTGGTCTATCCTAGGTCCTTGTTATCCTTGATGTGCTTGAAGAGCTTCTCTTGGTTGATGCTTGCTCCATTCTACAAGGGTGCCTATCAGATCACATCCCACTCAGATGAGTTTTCATGGGCAGGTTTCTTGGCTGCTGACTCGCTGACAGCCTGGTAACCATTTGACGCCTCCAGATGAGTTCAAAACAGTTTCTATTTCTCATATTTGACTAGCAGTCTCCAATCTGGACTGCACATGATTATGAATATGGGGTATGTGACAGAATAGTGGCTTTTATCCAGTCTTGCTGAAAGTCCTGAATATCACCAAGAATTTGAAGGGACTTACTTTTGACATTTAAATTGATTGGTTTTTGTCCAGCTTTGTAGGGCAAAGGAGATTTTAGAACTGTCAGAAGTCTCAGCTGATATTTCTTTATTGGCATGGCTCAGGATGAGAAGGTTGTAATTTTTCTACAGCTTGAGAAACATAAGGTGCCAGTGGGGTTCCCACACAAAAACTTCTGAGCGCATCTTTATTATTTATGCCTAAGAAAACAAGGAGGCTAGCAGAGTCAAAAATCATACCATATGAGGCTGTGGTGATACTTTGTCTTTATAGCTTGACAGTGAACAACCCAGTGCAATAATAGGGATGAGAAATGGTGGAGATCCCTATATTTGTGTAATTTGCGCGACTGGAAAATGCTCTTCAGAGAAAATGCTTCCTTTAAAGAAAGAGACTTTGCCAATTGCTCTTTAGACACACACAGGACAGTTTTGCTTTAAGTTAATAGAATGCCAACTTCATAGAATTCTGAGCTGCACATGGGTGTATTAGGAAACTTTGGCCAATGGCTATTGATATTTCAGTACCACCTGTAAGGCATGGCCATGAGTGGCATAGGAAAGAATGCAAAAGAGCTGTGCACAAAAGATTGCAAACAACCAAGGGCCCCAAATGACTTAGAAGATATAGTTTTGTATGTAAACAAAGCATGATCATGCTTTATGCTTTGAGTGATAGCCTGCATGTGTTTTCATATAGGGAAAAGGGTGTGCAAACACCTAATTACTGTGAATCCTCTGACCTCCATGTGCCCTAGCACACAAGGGCAACAGCANGAAAACAATCCTATTCAGACAAGACAATGGAAAAAAGGTCCAAGGGAATTTCTGACTGTTCTTAAGAGGCCACTGTAAGTAGCAAGCCAGAGGAAGCGCGTCTTGGCTTTTTGATGTGGCTGAGGGGCTGGATATTGATATGAAGGAGAGAAAGTCAAGATTAAGAGAAGTTGCTAAGCAACGAGGGGAAATTATTCTTGGAAATGACATTTGGACTGAAAAGGGCCAATGTCTGATCTCAGCCTTCCTGCTGCAGAGGGGTTAACTTAATAAGAGTGCCACACACAGCTATCTGCAGTGGGTTCTTCACTGTCTTAAATGGAAGTTACTTAATAGCAGGAGAACTAATTTAACTATGGAAAAGCTATAACTTGCAGAAGTAAAATGGGCTAAGATAAAACTAAGGGAAAAAGACAGGATAATAACTGCTTGCAATGAAGGAGGTAAAGCCCTGCCATTGCTGCAGTTTGAGTACAGATAGCATTGTTAAATGGAGTTCACAACTGTTCAGCATACCAACTTGTATGCAGTATATTTACTAGCAGTATGTTAGGTGTTTCTGCTTAAGAATACAATCTGACAGTAATATACCATAAAATGTAACATCGTGCAAAAAAGGAAATGAATTATAATGAATTGCAACAGCAACTTATGGATTGGCCTTCTGAATTTGCAATCGTTATTAAAAAAAAAATTTATATAGTTAATTCCCAGTGGCTAAGAGGAGTGGAAGTAGTCACCTGACAGCATTATATATATAACCTGATAGCACACTCATATACATATATATACCCATATACACATATGTACACTAATATACACATATACATGTACATAGATATATACACACTAATATACACATAAACATATATATATACAGTCATGTACACACACGTATAGGAGTACTCAGTGTTTCAGTGTTGCACTGGCAAGACCAAGATCTTTGAAGGAATCTAGAGATCAAATGAGATTTTGGCAAACTCCCACTAATTACAATAGGAAATTGAGTATTTGATATCTCAGGAATTAATTCACGGTTCTTACCAAAGGAATAGAGTCTCATATAGACAATGTCAAAAGTACAGATATAAAATATCTATTTCTAATGACTTCTATAATTAAAATGCATTATGGACAATAGTCTGTAATGCCAATGTCTTTTTTATTACAATAATTCACCTCATGGCTCCATGATGACAGAATTGGCTTATTCTGGTTGAACAGAGAAGTGTGAGAGAGCTAAGCCAAGTTCTCCTCCTCATCCTGGCAGAAGGGTGCTCCAGGAAGCCCCAGAGAGCCAAGAACAGGCTCACACTAAGATCAGTAAAAATCTTCTTTATGCTGTCCTATACTCTTCTATTTCTGTTTTAACCATCTTGTATTTCACGAGTCATTTAGTCCAAAACTAATATCTTGACTAAGTAACATTAATATTTGTTCTAACTGGAACAAAGAATCTGTTTTTTCATCTAGCATTGACCATGCTATGGTATGAAAGGACTGGAACGTATAGATCCTGTCTGTAAATTTACTGGAGGAGGTGACCCTTCTGTTATTAAATCATCATCTGAGCATTAACAAAGAAAAACACATCCTTAAGAAGAAAGAAGAATATTTTGGGCTTTTAAGTTTGAAGATGATCATCATCGAAGCAACTTTGGTGCCCTTATTGTCAGATATATTCATGTGAGTTGACGCCTTTGATTCCTGAATTTCTTGTCGACCTATCTTCTACTTCAACATATATTATATTCTTACATCTCCAATGCACCAAACAAACAATGAAAACAAACTAAACTTCCCCCGAAAAAAAAAATAACACCAAGCAGTGCATATCTGCTATCACGTTTTCAAGGCATGTCAAAATTCTGAAGTAGCACTGGCTATGCATCTGGAAAAAAAATTGTTTGAAGCAATGAAACAACTTATGATTGAAATAGCCTGTTTTGTATCTGCAGACGCCATTTCTCTCAGATAGATCTACCAAAGACCATTCCTCACAAAAATGGAAATCTGTTGGGGGCAGAAAAAACAGACATTCTTGTGTGAAAGTGAGATTTACTGGATCTAAAATCTTGAGGGACATTATCAGCATTAAAAAGTTTATCCTTAATAAATCAGATTTTAATGCAGAATATTATTTGAAAAGTTTATTTTTCCTCTTTTGTGTCCAGCAAATTCAAGGCAATTTAAAAAATAATATTACTCTTAAATTCTACAGCATGTAATTTAGCTGACTTCAAATTTCCATCTAAATGCTGCTTTGACATATCACAAATGCAATGTTTCTTAGAGACAGAGTACATAGTGCTTGTGTTTCTGGAAGCAGCTATGTAATTGTAAGTGGAAATGTAGCTTAACATAGTTATTCAGTCTTATTTAATCTTTTGAAGACACTGTACATATGCTTGTATTACCAAAATTATGAAATTCAGTGAAAGAACCATAGTAGTTGAAAATTCACATGTAATTATAGCTCTCACAAAGCTAATCAATTTTTCCTTAGGGAAATAAAAAGAGAACAAGATTAAAATGCATGTCAACACCAGTGAGGACTTCTGTAGCATTATGCTGTTTTACATCAATTCATCTTGAGAGAACTGTGTGTAGGTCAAACTTTGAGCTGATCTACCACAATGTGAGCATTATAAGACTTTGGATACTCCAAATGTAGTGGTGGGCTACATTTTGGCCCTTACTAAAAGGCAATAAAATGAGCCAGCCCCACAAGCAGCACTGCTGGTTAGGATGCTCCAGCATCATATTGCATTCATTTTCCCCTGAGCTTTAACGCCACAGGGGATGACTTAAGACGGAGCTGCACCAGCACTGCCTTAACAAAAACAGCTGGTAATTTTTACCAACAGACTGTGCTCTGGCCACTCCTGCTGTAGCTGGGAGTTGGATGTAAGTGGCTTAGCAGCAGGGTCAGGGGTCTGGTGCATTAAAGCTGCTGCTCACTCCGGGGAAATCTCCTGCCTCCAGAAGGGCAGCTTTCTGGCCTTTTCTAGCATTAAAGCACTGCTCCGTGTGTAATGGGATTGACCTGAGTTTGATTAGGTGTCTGTAGTAACATCTGCAGTCACGAAAACAGACTAAAATGTAGGGGAGGAAAGGAAAAAATAGCAAGCTGTCAGGGTTTCAACTGTATTTTTCTTCCTATCTTTATCCACTTAAAGCAACACATCTTACTGGACAGTTTAGTAGGTGAATACACGTGAGTGCATTTGCCCTGCCATGCTGTGGCAGTGGCAGGATATGGCACTGCACAATGGCCACCACAGGCACAAGGTTGCCATTTGAGCCTTTCCATCAGGACATACTACATGCATAAAAACTATGAAATTTAAACTTAATTCCTATAGTGACAAAAAGTAAAAATAAAATAAAAATAAATCTCCAGCAAATCTTAAAATTAAGACAAGCAGAAACATACAGAAAACATACAATCAAATGGTTGATTTGGGTGGTCTCAGAAGCCCTAAAAATCTCTTCACAATTAGTTTAAAATAAAAATTAACATTACTATCAGGGGTTGTTTATGTGTGAATAATGGAAATTTAAGCTTTTTAAGCTGTCATTACAGTTGCATTAGCAGAAGGCTGTGAGCAACTATTTATTTAATCTGACAGCATTTACACTGAATAGCATAATGAAATAAAAAGTGTTTCAGATTGTTGAAGAGCCGGAATGCCCTTTCTCCATCCTGTGTTGAGAATCCCAGAGCAACAGGCATTCAGCAGTCACAGCGGAGTGGCCCTTTGGAATGAGGATGTTGAATGGATATTTATCTGGCTATGCAAGTAATATTTACTTCATCTTATCTGTGTGTTTCTTTTTCTGGTGTACATAAATATTATGTCTAGGTGCACACAAGCATCTGCTGTTTGTTTATATGGTGGTAATGACACTCAAGCTAAGGTTTTGGCTGCTTTTCCCCTTGGAGTAGGGTAGAGAAAAAAAAAAAAAGAAAGAAGAAGAAGAAAAAAAAAAAAGAAGAAAAGAAGAAGAAAAGAAATACAGTAACTAGTCTCTGTTGAAGCACTCAGGCAGCTATCAACCAGCACAGCTATTTCTTCACCTTCGGAACCAAGGCTGCTGCCTACCAGCCCTGCCTCTGTAGCAGGGCAGGGTCATCCTGGGGCTGTGCCAGCCAGCTCTTATTTCTGGGTGGTGGAGAGGAGACGTGAGGCTGCAGGTCTTGCATCCTTCTGCCCTGTGCCTGCAGGCACAGTACAGTCCTGGTCCCACTCCACTTCCCAGTCACTGTGACCATCATGCTGGGATTTTAACCACGGAACATAACCTTTTCAAATTATCAAACTGGATAATTTTTGATGAAGATTATTATTTCTTCATTACCTTTAATTACTCTTTAAATCATGGCGAGTGCTGCTATGAGCCATGGCTGTGGTTTGGCTGGCTGATCATGGCCTCCTCTGTAATAAGCATCATCTGACAAGTTTTGCAACATGCCTTACCTCCTTTAGTTTCTGTAAAAGGAACATGAAAATAAGCTTTTGCTGTATTATACAAATTGAAGTATTATCATAAATGTCTCTATATGTTCACGTACAGAAAAAAATAAGTCTTCAACAACTCATTTCAGAAAGAAGAAAAATGTTATAAAACCCAAACAGCTGGAACCTAAGAGAAAGGGAAGTCACTCAGGCAGTTTAAAATCCTAAATCTCATTTATGGTCTCTCTTAAAACAGGCCCATTGAATATGTGAGTGTGCCCTGTAATAAATAGATGTAATTTATTGTGTTGTCATGTGCTGTCAGATTACCTTGGAGGGAGGATACCAGAATCTTAAAAGCAATCATAATCTGGTTATCAGTTACAAACTCTATTGATTTACTTTTTAAATGAGAGTGTAACTGAGAAGGTACAATATTTGCTTTTAAAAGACAACAGTTTTACTGACTTGTGTGAGCTGAGACTAAAAGAGGCACCCGACAGAAAGCCTGCTAATCTGATTGAAGAACCAAGCAGTAAATGATTTCTGCTTGTGCTGAGGCACAGACAAACAGCCTGGTGTGCTGTTTGTGATGGCTGTTTGTGCTCTGGGATCACAGAGGAGGCAGGGACTAATAGTGTTTTAGTGCTGTTAAGGGAAATTTTAAATGGAGCCATTGTGTTCCTTTACTGGTTAAAGCCTCATCGAGGAATTTTGTTCTTGAGAAATGCATCTGCTAGTGAGCAAGGAAAGAACCAGGAGCCTCTCACAAATGGGCTTTGCCTGTTGGCTGGACTAACATGTACTTGTGCTACACAGTGCAGGCACAGGAGACTACCTCATGAGCCAGGAACCTTTTCTCCAGTGCTGAAGGCTTATTCTAAGTCATTCTTTCAAGTCACATAGGCCAGAGAAAAAATTTTGAAAAAGAAGATGTACACCATTTAGAGAAATATGCAAATCTATCACACGGTTCACGGGCAGCTATAAGAAAAGCCAAATAGATGTACATATGTTAATCACTAAGTCCCAGCTATGTATCTTGCTGTTTGGAAGAGGTGTACCATGGCTGGAAACCTATCTCAGAAATATCTAGTGAAGACCTTTTACAATGCTTTTCAACTTCAAATGGTAAGAAAGGAATTAAAAATGGATATTCCAGAATTCAGGATATAAGACATCCAACCAAGAGTTGTAGGTAGCAGTGAGGCCTTTCTGGTGTTTGTCTCCTGAGGAATTCACTCCCTGTTTTCAGGGCTCCCCTGAAATTCAGTGCTCCCTACTGAACCCTTGGTTATTCACATAAATTTTACTTACTTTTGTGAATGAGTAAGCATGCAGTATCTGAGGCCTCCTGCAGAGGGAGAGGATTTTTCTGCTATCATTCACTCTGGTCTTTCTCTCCAACTGGAGAGGAAACAGGACAGACTCCTTTTCTTGGTCTCTCACCTCTCCTTTTGGGATCAACTAAGCTTTTGTGATTTTGCCAGAAGAAAAGAGTGTTTGGCAGACCTTTGGTCTGTTTGGGAACCTTGAGAAGGTGAAAGTTGAAAATATGGAGAATGTGTCCATCAATCACCAGCTGGTGCTGCTGTCCAACTATGAGCTCCAACATTTCCATACAAACCCCACTGCTGCATCTGGGCTTCTTTAGACCCTTTCAGGCTTCTGAGATGCTGGGTTTAGTCTCTATCCTTCTGCAGCCACTCACTCACAGACAGGTGCTGGTTGGTAGCGCTGGGGTGATTTTGATGGAAAAGCCTGCCCTGGTTCCTCCTAGGGGCATGCAATTTGCAAACACACTGATAGCTTGTTTTACCTCTGAATTAATTTGTTTTACTAGAACAGATGCAAGGCAGTGTTGGAACTGGTCTTTTATTATCCCACAGGATGTCTGTTCCTTGGTGCACTATTAAACATACACTTAAAAACCCTGAACGATCTAATCATTGTGCTGAGGAAATCTGTATTTATGAACAAGTTACAGGGTAAGAGATTAAGATGAAAACTTTAACAATCACAGGCTCCCAGCTTTAATTAAAATAACAAAATGGAATAAAGTCATGCCACTTAAGAAGAACTTGCCAGAAGCAAAGAACTGTACATGAAGTGTAATGACTAATAAAAAGATAGACTGCCGACAAATAACAAAGCTTCTAGCACTTATAACTTGCACATTTCTGTAAGGAAGGAGTATTGAAGCCAAAAACAGTTTGGATGCTTTTACTATTTCAGGCATAAAATCTGCAATTCAGGGAGAACGTAAGTTACATAGGTTTATTTCCAACCTCATATTATGAAGCATATGCAAATAATAGGTAAGCATTAAAACAGCTGGAGTGGATTTGTATTTTCCCCATGTCTGGTTCTCATTTTGAAGTGTCTTCATACAACAAAAACCTTATTCTCCTCAGTATATCTGCACACGCAGGAAAGAGTTTCAGACTTCTTTTGTTTCACAATGACCGAGTTTGGAAAGGACATCTGGAGGCAGTCTGGCCCAGCCACCCTGCTCAGCCACCAAGGCAGAACCTCCAGTTGTCCCTTTGAAACCCAACCATTCCGTGACTCTGGAAGGACCTAAGACCTTTGCTGTTCATTTGAGAGGCAGCCATGTAGCACTTCCTTGAGTTTTAAGGATCACATTCCCCTTTTAAACACCTCATGCCTCCATGAAGGGAGGCAACTTGCAGATAGCAACAGGCAAAAGCATCTGAATCGGAATTTGTATTCCAAATTAAAGAAGACACATGGTACTGTTGATACCATTAAGTACACAATTAATTCCATGAATATGGTGTTACTGTTCATGTGATTGAAATTCATCTATAACTCAAAAAGAAATTAGATGCATACTTTACTGTCACAGGGCCAGCTAGCATTGTTTGTGCCTTCAAGGGCTTTCTGTTTGATGCAAAAATATGTACTTTATTATGTTTGGTAAAAACAGGGAAATAGAAGAACATGCCTAATTTAGTACTGCTTCCTATCAAAGATAAACTGTATTTATTTATTTGGGTTTTTGTGCTATCAGTGAGACCCAAGCTACAGCAGCCATGTCAACAGAAGTGTATAGCTGGAGTCAGGTAAAAAATTCTAAATGTTTTTTGATCCAATGTTTAATCCAGGCTTTTACCACTGGAACCATTTACCACTTTATGGAGGAAAAATAAATACATATGAACTCAGCAGTTTTATGTTCTTTTTAAATTAATGATCGACTGCTAATGATGAGAACTTCAGTTAAGTGGCAGCTCTCCTAAGGAAGCTTTACAAAGGATCACAGAATCATGGGATCATCTAGGGTGGAACAGATCTTCAAGATCATCAAATCCAACTACCAACCTGACCTACTGACACATCTCTTGAATTCCTCTAGGGATAGTAGCTTCACCTCTTCCCCAGGCAGCCTGTTCCACTGCTTGATATATGTTACATCTGGAATGAAACTTCTACCAAGTGTGCCAAAACATCTACATAACTGAACTTTAACTAAACCATTCCTATTCTTGGCACTTTGTCATGGTTTTGTGATTTT
>VXAB01004513.1:0-12746 GCA_013399175.1 Odontophorus gujanensis
TCTTCTGAAATACAAGGGGCTGGGGAACTGATGTTGCCCTGAAGGCAATGTTGTATTTTAGTAGTGGAAGAACAACAGTTTTACAAGATCCAGCCCACAGGTTTGTGTTAGCTTATTTTGTGTGCTTATGTTATAGAGCAATTTCTAAATTTATTTATTGGTATGCCATTATCACTGTGTCCATTTATCCTTTCTATAATTACAAATGTGTATCTAAGTGTGCTTGGGAAAATCTTATTAAGGGAAGCTATCTGAGATGAGATGCTGTACCCCTAGAGTCCACAGTGGAAGTCATGGAGCAGGTGGATACGCCCTGAAGGAATGGGGCTGTGGGAAGAACCGGGGCTGGAGTAGGGAAAAAGTATGAGCAGGAAAGAGATGCAGAGAGGAGTTGTGATGAGCTGACCTCATGTCCCTCCCTCTCAGGGAGGTGGGTCGACCAAAGTAGCTGGGAATGAAAGAGTGTGTAAGGGTAAGAAAAGAACCCACTCCTTTGGGGATACCCAAAGTAGCAAAAGCCAAGGGACTCTTCCAGTGCAACAAGGAACTATAACAGAGGCAGCAATGGGAGCTAAGTTGGTTAATCAATCTAAGCAGTGAGAGCAGGTGTGATTGTTGGAATGTTTATGCCAGCAGGGTTAACCAATGCAAGAGACAATGACAATCACACCTTCCATTCCTAATTAAGGGGTTAAAAAGCACCACTCCTAGGAAGAATTAGCCTTATAAACTGGCAAGATTGTGAACCATGGTATCCAGAACTTATCACTTTAATTTGTTTTTCTGTCTCACTATCCAAACGTTAGCAAACAACTAAATTAACTTTCTTCAAGTAAGCCTGTTTCGCCTGTGACAGTAATTATTATCTCTGTCTTTCTCTAAACCCGTGGGTTTTTCATCCCTTTTCAGGAGGGAAAGTGAGAAAGTGGTGTGGCCAGCAGTCAAGGTCAACTCACCATGATATCATATATTTATATTGGTTCATGTATAGAATCACATAATCACAGAATGGCTTGGGTTCAAAGGGACCTAAAAGATCAGCCAGTTCCAACCCCCTCTTGCAGACAGAGTTGCCAACCACTAAATATTGATAGACCAATCAATACTGATATGGGAAAAAATACTGCTTTCGAGTAAGATTTTACAGAACATCAAGTTTTATGACATTGTTAGTACAGAAGGTGGGAGTACCTCACTGGAGGAATTAGAGCAGTCTGAAAGCGATGCAAGTGGAATTTGTTACTATGCCATTCTTAACTGCAACATATTCACCTTTCATGAGCGCAATATGGATGTGAATTATATTAGTTCTGAAGTTACACAAAAGTCCACAGTAACTGAGGCACAGAGATTTTCAAAAAACTTCCTAAAAATGGGGGCAAAAACTCGGTAAGTTTCAGAGAGCAGTACGATTTTTCATTCACTGCAATAGCAATAGACTCCATCAGTGATCAACATCAGTTCCCATGAACTGTTATCTAGATTTACTTTGGGGTAGAATATTTGATGAACAAATAATGGAAAAAAATAACTACATATTCATATATATTTTCACGTTGGGTTACTGACACGTAAAGCAGAACAAATGCGTAATGTTACTCTGTCTTTAGCATTTGGAACAATACAAATGTAAGGACTTTGTTTGTGATCAGACTGTTTTCCTCATTAAGTAAATACAGAGCTAGAGATGATTCATTCATTGGATTTGGTTTGGATATAATGCTGGTGCTTTGGTAATTATTGCATTAGGCAAAATTTGTGTGTATAATACTCATTCTAAATCAAAAGAAACACGATGACATTGAAATTTTGGAGCACCTATTAGAATTTAAATTAAAGCCTCAAAAAATTTTAACAAGTCCATACATTAACACATTTGTGAGTTAAACAAGTGGGTTAATTTAGATTTGCCAGCACAGCAGTTATAAGCGAGTTACACCCATCTTAGTAATGGTCAAAATGTACTTGGCATCATCATAGATTTACATTTTTCAAATACATAACAGAAGAGCATACAAAGCTTCTGTCAACATACTGTATAGATGGTGACAGATAGAATACTGGAGTAATTATCTCTATTTCCTTACTAGGGAGAAACTCTATTCAACACTCTTCCTGTAAAGGAATTAAATCCTGGTATTTTTTACTGATTTTAAAAAGAGAAAACTCACTGTTAAATGCATTAACAAATAGGAAAAGCTCAGAGTTAAAATGAAAACAACATTATTTTTGATCAAGGCAAGCTGAGATGAGAATGTTGCCTTGTATTTTGACTGCAAAAGAAGACTTGTCTGTTTTTCATATTCAGGGTTTAGTTTAAAAGGAGATTCTGAAGAAGTGGTAGTTAGAAAAAGAAAAGAGAAAAAGGCATTTCAGTTTATTCACCGTGGTAAAACTTATTATTATTATTTTAATAAGCTTAACTGAAATTAAATGGTCCACTTTGAAACTACTGAAGTGGAAGCAGTGAATTTACCAAAATGGTCTTACACTTTTCTGAAGTTAAGTTTTGCTGAAGTGGCATGACACTCTAAAAAAGTGTTCCATCAAGGAATATTTGCTGTCTCTTTTCTTGTATTAATCACCTAGGATACTCATTTGATTCTTATTCTCCCAACCTTTCTGTTCCTAATCTCTATTTCTATTATTTCCTTCAATCAATCATGACATTATCTGTCCAAGTTTGAAACGATATGCTCAAACAGACCAAATATGAGTAATATCATTAATTATTGGCCTAACTGAAAGAAAATTTTAGTTAAACTTGAAATATTTTTCTAATATTTTAGAAAAATGAGAAGCATTATATTTCCATTTTAAAATTTTATCTGATTTCAAGTTTCTCTTCTTTTGTTCTACGTGCTTCTTCCTCATTTATTTATTTATTTACTTGCAAATTTATTCAAGAATTAATTCTAGATTTAATTAATGCTCTGAAGAAGACCATAAATGACCAGCTATGATCAATTACACTATAATAATTACAAAAATCTATATTAAGTTATTAATTAACTGCTAATAGCAGTAGTTATTTTGACTGATAAGATTCTCAACACAGAAAGAAGACAAAATATAAACATTCATTTATAGGTCAGGCAGTCATCAAGTCTGCTTACATGATGGCTGCTGATTATTGGTATTCAGTTCTGAGACTCAGATAATGTAAGTTTGCAAATGTAAGCTTACTTCCATAAGATATTAAAAAATATATCTTAATTTGTTTTTTTTTTTTTGCAATAATTTTTCATTAGCTGAAGATCTGCTCTAATGAATGCAGGTAAGAAAACTGCTTGAATGAGGTGTTTACAGCATACAGCATATGAAAGCATGTTTTCTGATTCATAGCTTAAACAAGAATATAAATTGATGATTTTCTTTTTTCTTGTTCTTGGCTGGAAGTGTTTTGTTGTTGTTGCTGTTGTTTCTTTTTTATAACATTTGTAATCACGCGATGCCTTCTTGCAAATACATAAATTCTGCAAGATCATAAATTCTGCGTCATTTATTTTGTCATTTATGAACATAAGTGTAAATTCAGATAACCTTGTTGACTGTTCCTTGATCATGTCACTTGTTCTGTAAGGGTTACATATCAAGTCAAATATTTCATAGACATTTTGCACTCAACATAGTAATTTATGTTTGATATGATTCCAGTTTTTGCCAGCTAAAGAGAAAGATATCCATACAATCAGTTTCTACAGGTGGGAAATACAAATCTTACACTAAAAGCCTTGGTGTCTACTAGCTGATTAGTTTCCATACCTGATTACCATACCCTAAAGTATAGTTTATCTAGGAAGAAACTATGATTTCCCTAGAATTGGATATACACTGAAGAGAATCCCTGTAATTGTTAAACCTTTTCAGATAAATCTGTGAATTATATTAACGGGGAAAATATGCATTTTTATCTACAGTAAATTATGAAACAATAACTGATTTGTGTCACCAGAGAATTGTGGTCTAAGTTATACAAAACATGTAGTGATATATCTATTTCATGTCCAAGTTGCTAATGTGAATAATACAGATGGATTGGTGTTGCTGGTATTTCCAAATCACTGGATTTTGGATTTTTTTATCTGTCGTTTTTATTTGTTTGTTTTGCTTTGCTTTTTTTGGCTGTGGGTTTTGGGTTCTTGTTTTTTTTAATAGAAATATTAAATGTGTGTAAATCGAAGATTATCATAATGTTAATATGTTGGAGTGCCTGAGTTAACTTGTGCTTATACAAATTTTAGTTAAAATAACAGCACACAAGTACAATGGGAGATGGAAGGTGTAGCAAGCCAAAGAGGCTTGTGCTTCAGAATAGAGTCAAGGAGTTGATCAAGCAAGAGTGTCCCTTTATTTATTAAAAGATGGGAGAGAAGAGAGGAAAAAGAAAAGAGGAGAGAGAGAAAAAAAAATAGGAAAGAAGGATGCAATGAACAAGAACCTGCATGACACGCTCACCAGAATCTGCACTAGCAGAGATGACGCACTGCAGTCATCACCAAAGCTGACACACACTACCCACTACCTCACTTTGCTTACAACCACTGTTTAGTCCATATACGTTCAGTAAATGTCTATGAATGTCCACAACTGCTGGTTTTTTCACATGGAGGAATTCAGTTCCACACCTTTGGCTCGTATGCACTTCCATGTCATATGCCATTCTGTCAGCCTGCCCTCCTGCTGCCGTCTGTCACATGGCAATAACATATAACAGAATATTGATGGAAAGGTTTGATCTCTACTGCTGTTCTACCTACAATGTCATGGGCCAAGAGAACATAGAAGGTATTACATTTGGCGCAGTTGTAATAAAACATAAAATATAGTTAATGTATATAAGTAACAAAACTTATTTTAATTTTTTTTTATTCAAACTAAGAAAAGAGGGCAACAAAAACATAAAACCAGTGGGATATGTGACCTTGTTTTTGTGAGACTAATGCATCAGTCTGGTTCAATGCAAGTAGTTGCAGTTCTTAATGAGATCTCAAGGTGATCGTCAGAGACTTTGAAATTTTTTTCTTCCAGCACTCAAAACAGATGTTTGTTCACAAATGTATGTACTGACAAAAGATGATGACAAGAATGAGGTGCAATTGTGAAGTGAGGGAAATTTTGCTGTGGTAAGTGAGGTCTGAAAAAATCTTAGACATGATCAAATTTTTCTCGAGATGAGTATCTGATTATAAATCAATATATTCCAATGTCAACTGAAAACAGAATTGCAAATATACCAAAAACTGATGATTTTTTCAGCAATCAGAAAAGATTCTCAAATGTCTTCATCAGATGGAGAGCAAGGCTGCATATTTTTCGCCGCTCACAGGGCTGTGTTTAGCCATTGTGTCAAAATGCATAAGCTTATTTACCATAGCTTGAGGTAGGCCTACGCTGCACCCTGTGCCCTGATTCCAGTGCAGACAGTAGACACCTGTGTTCAGCTGTTGCTGAGCAGCTCCCAGGGCTGGACCAGGTCAGGCCACTCAGTGGAGAGTGCCAACACGATGTCACAGTGCAGGGGTCAGGTTGCATTGTGATCTGTGCAATGATAGAGAGAAACAGAAAGATTAGAAATTGCATTGATCCCAACCAAGAAAAATGCAACAACGCAATGCAGTTGCCTAAAATAAAAATTTTTAGATAATTTAAAAATTCTTTTTAAATAATTTTGAAACATTATACAAAGGAGTCATTTTGAAAACCTCTTTTCTTCTTTTACTTAGGTAGACAGGTTGGGAAAATTGCTCTATATCAGAGAGTGAGAAATTTACTGAGAGTTCAGTTTAGACATTTATACAGTTAGATTCTACTTAATCTATTTCAGTATGAAATACTTCAGCATGGAGACTTCTAAGAGCAGGTTAGGGAAACGGATGTAGTGTAACTACATTTGATATTGCCTAGTAACAGAAAATTGGACTGGATGTCTAGTTGAAGTCCCTTCTAGCTTTGTTTTGTGTATTTGTAAACCTCTGTGATGGTCTTAGAAAACAAAACAATGTTACCTGGCTCTGGGGATCTTTGCTTGGACCAGTGTAATAGGGTAGATATGTTAATATCACATAGGCTCATTTTCATTTGTGTGTTTACATATCAAAGCAGAAAATATGCCTGATGATTCATAGATTCATAGATACATTAGGTTGGAAAGGACCTACAAGATCATCTAGTCCAACCATCCTCCTGTCACCATCCCTACCCACTAAGCTACTAAACCAAATCCCTTAGCACCTCATCTAAACGCTTCTTGAACAGCGCTAGGGATGGTGCCTCAACCACCTCCCTAGGCAGGCCATTCCAGNCCCCTGCAGTATTTCACATACTGAAAAGTCTGAGAAAGTCTTCAGACACTGCCAGAAGGGTTGGGCAGTTTCCTATCTTGGAAGTATTCTGAATTTGAGTAGGCAAAGCTCTAAGCAACCTGATCTATTCTGGCCCTGTACAGAGCAGGATATGGAATACTTGACTTCCAGAGGTTCTTTCCAGCCTTTAACATTCTGTGGCGCTACAATTTGAAAGTGCACAGTAAAGTAATCCTCACCTTGTTTCATCTTCTGATGTCTCTGTATGCAAGTTGTTTGAACTCATGTGATTCAAGGGATGAAGGTAGTATCATGCACAACAGTGTTTTCCTTTCTAAATCTGAAGTCAGGCAATCTGTGTACAGGAACCTTGACTTACATAGTATGACTTTCTGCTAGTATTTGCATATTGACTTTAAAATATTTTGGACAGAATTTCGCAGTTGTGTTAGTAGGTATTGTAAACTGTGTTTTTTGTTAAAAGTAATTTGCTTGTGTGTATGTGTGTGTGCTTTATAAGTGGTAAAATAAACAATTGTTGATATAGCTGAAACACTGCTGTTTTCAGATAAACTTGCATCATAAGTATCAACAGTTGTTCTCTACTGTACATGGTTTAATTAATTATTTTTATTTTTATTTTTTTTCTTTTTAGTGGATGATCAAGACCCTCCTTCTGTGGAACAGTAATAGCAACTCAACCAGCACTGCAGTTCTAATCTGAGAGAGTCAGCTGCAGAATTAGAAATGATGACTTTGACAACATGGAGTAATTTATATGAGGCAATCATGACAAAGAAGATCATTCAAGTGATTTGGCTCTTAGCTTATTTTTTTAGGGTTGTTTGCAACTCTTACAATATGCACCCTGTAAAAACGCTTTGTTCTAAGACCAAAGTAATAGTTCATTGCAACTGAAGACATGACATATATTCTGTTACACACAGTAGAGACAAAACACAAACATTCTGTGTACTCAGTCATATACTGAGACACTGAAAATAAACACCCACGAGTATGAGCAATGATGAAGATTAACTTAAAAAATGGGAAATTGTAACTTGGAAAGAGGTATCCAGACCCTCGTGTTAAAGTAAATTTGAACCTCTTAGGTTTTATATGACTTGACAGGAAAACTTAATCCATGTGGACTTAATCAAGTCTTTACAGGATGGCGAAGAGTGGATAGTATTTGATGGGCCATTTTCATCTGAAAGTGCAGTACCAAATAATTTAGGGTTGAAATACCCTGTACATTCTCTACTACATAGAGAAAAAGAAGTGGAAAAAAAAAATAAAAATGAAGAATCTGTAGAGGAACCACATAAGGCATTGAAAAACACTAACTTGAGAGAAATAAAAAGCATGATTGATTCAGCTTATCTAAAAAAAGATAGAAGCGTGACTTGATCAAGAAACCAAATCCCTTTCAATAACATATTTTCAGAGACTAAAAATAGAGAGTCACAATGAAAAATAGAGCTGGACACTCAGGTCAAGTAGAGTCAAATTGGAACTGTGTTGGGATTAGAAGAACTAGTAAGAGGAAAAATGATTTATAAAGGAAGAAATCTGTCAAGAAAAACTGTAGAATAGTAGGTATTTTACATGGCATGATTTCTTCATAATAAGTCTTCCAGGAACAGATGGTTCAGTCAAACACAGAATATTGGACTCAAAGAAATAATAAGTCAAAGTTAATGGCCCGTGATTTAGGTAAAAAATGCTTTTCCCCTGGCAACCCGTAAGTACTTATATAGAACAGTAGTATTGCATTCACTCCTGCAAGAAGTTGAAGTGGCTTCTGTCATTCGTATATTCTAAAATCAAAGATATTCGTGGTCCAAAAAATCTACAGAAAAAGAAAAAAAAACTCGAATTATGAGTAAAAGTCAGGGGGAAATGTATGTTGCTTTCTACCACAGTACACAAGAAAAAATAAGTTCGCTAGAGAACATCTGAAAACACTTCACATTTGTTTTTTTCTCTCTCTCCTCTATAAAGCATATAACTGTCTAAAAGATAGATTATTTATGTTGTACTGACCTGGAAGAAACATTTAGTGTGGTGTTTTTCTTCAAACATTCCAGAAAACTAAAGCAGGCCTGAAGTCACTCACTGAGTTCATTACCTCCATACAGTCAACAAGTTTGAAATATGCAATTTATGTCCACCACGTTTTCCTCTCTAACATCTCTGGGATGACAATTTAGAGATCAATGTCATTGTCTACCAAACCAATTTTATTAAAAAAACAAACGAAAAGAAACAACAAACACACCAACAAAAACACCCCAAACCCAGCAACTTTCAGTCTTGCATAGTTCTCACACTTCCTGATAGTTCCTAAAATACACTGACTTTGCACATATATTGTTTGCTCACCATTAGCATTCTTTTGGAAGTAAAATAATCAAGAAGCATTTCTAACATAGCAGTTCATTTTACAGGATACTGCAATTAACCTTTTAAGGATGAATGAAATAGACCTTCTAGATGGATGCTCTTCAGAAACTGCACTTATAGATTTGTAAATAACTCTAATATAAAGAAGAAATAGAGAATTTTAACATTCACTACTGCTCACCAGCATTGTGAAATCTAACAGTAGACTGCACTAACATTCATTTACAATGTATAGAAATAGTGCCATATCTAGAAATTGCTGTATCTGACAATGATCTTGTTGGTTGCTGGTTAATATGATAATAATAATTGCTTTACAGTGAATTTGCTTTGGCAAAAGAATGCAAAGACAAAAAGATGTATCTCTTCCAGTAATCATGTACTGATCTGTCAGCAACACTGTAAATTCTATCATTTTAGAAAAGGTTTTTGCCTTTTCTGGAAAAGGCATGAGGCTTTGTACAGATAGCAAAATTCAAGATCTTTGGACATGTGGGTTTTTGTCTCAGTCTGAGCAAGTTTTAGCTTTGTTAGCTTCGAAAACAGCTGTATGGAAAGCAGAAAAGTTTTGCCTTAATTGATTTTAGCTTTAGTTTTTACAGAGATAAAAAGTACTTGCTCTGTGTAGGCTGAATTGTCTGTGCCATCCACAATGAAATGTTGTGCAGAATATTTCACATCTCCCTACACCATCTGAGCAGAACAACCTTATCAACCTTATATCAACCTTAGGACTCAGTGTTCATAATATTCAAGAATGTTCATCAGTCCAAGGAGGCTGGTGTTTTGTACAGCACCTTAAACTGTGTTAACAAGTCATTCTTCTATTAATCTGGTCTGTAAATCTTGGCATTTTTGTAACAGGACTAGCAACAGGCATTCACTATAATTCAAACTATGATGTTAATCACATTAAGTATTGAATCAAGGAGACTTTAAACTAGGCCTCATAGCTTGTGCAGACAGGACGCTCTAGGAAGGAACACAGGGACCATAGAAATGGTCCACTGAAGAGCAATCTCCACACACCCTGCACTATAATAAAGAGAATACTCATAACTCACTGGCATGTCAAGTTACTTTTTCAGATTTCTCAGCTTCAGTGTACTCTCAGCTTTCCACACCTTATGCAGCCCATGAGAAATATTTTGAGTTTAATAGATATCTATCTGATGAACTTTCCACTTACATGCTCTACTAAGGACTGAAGAAGCATCTAATCACTTTTAACTCTATAGTGAAACAAGGATTGGACCGTGGATTAATATTGGCATATCTCTTCAGATCCAGCCTTTAATGGTTAACACTTTATGATGCATCCATTTCATGTAGCTGTTTTTGTTGTTGTTTGCTTGTTTGTTTTAATTTTAGCTGTTGGTTTTAATCACTTTATTAAGAAAATTAGATTGTGGTTTATAAACGTGTCGCTGGTGAGTTGCTAAGGAAAGATAAATGTCTAAAACCAAAGATTTTAGAAATAACCTATTTGTAATTCTTCAGTTCTTTCTGTCAGGAAAATATTTAATTTCCTTCCTCCCCCAACCTCATTGCCAAAGTAAATCCACTGTAACAACAGAGTAGAAAGAATTTTGACCTTTTCTCTTCAAGTAATACTAATTATCACAGACCACTTAATCAGTGTATTGTAAGATAATCGGTCCAGCTATTCTGCTGCAGGCAACATTGTTCAGTAACTACGGATTACTTAAGCAGTGACATCTTGAGTGCATCCAAGGACTGACATCCAACTAAACTACACAGGAGTGTTAAGTCAGTAACTGAGCAGTGCAATGTGTACCTTAACGAGGCAGTCATCAGGAAACAGCAGAAGTAAGGCTGCTCCACTAAGCTGGGGAAGCTGCAACACTGTCAGAGCAGTGCTCCCCCACGCCAAGGCACACTCTTGCCGTTCCCAAGCAGAACAAGAGCAGGTCTGGTGACCGTGTCTCGGTTCAGCAGTCATCCGACAAATGCAATGTTATGGGTCAGGACTGAGAGGAGCCCAGCCAAGCAGTGAATATGAGGAGGTACCAAAGCTTGGCCCAGGCTTTCCTATAAAGAGGGACACAGGCAGAAATGGAGAGGAGGGTCCCAGGAGAGGCTGGTCATGGCAATCACAACCTTGGTTGTAATTACACTTGGTGCAGTTGGTGGGCCATGATATGCATTTAAGACATTTGTTAAAAAACATGCCAACTAATGCTGACTGTAGACAAACAAAAACTTTAATTTGCTAATCTTTAAGAATGCTTCTTTTTTCCCTGCAGGATGAAATCTAATTCTTAAACTGTTTTGACGTTTTTATGACTAGAACTGGATTTCTTTTGCTATTTCATTTAAAATAATTCATTTATCCTTGTTCCTTTTTCAAGGATTGGATGAAGTCTGGGTTTAGGGGAACTTGTAAGACAAGCTGGAGCATGCTGGAAAAATTATAACCTTGGGCTTTTTAAAATTAAATTAAAGTGAAGAGCAAAAATTAAAAGTACGGTATGCAAGTAATAATCTCACTTCAAGCACCAAAATTCATAAACTGAAATAATATGCAAGTCTTCTTAAAAATTATAGCAATGTAATGCAGAGTTATTACTTCTACTACTGTGTTCTGTGTTCTGTCCTTCAGCTACTCCAGTAATACAAGTGAACATTTTGTGTCTGCATAGAATTTTGAATTAGAAAGTCCCTAAACAAACAAAAATGTAATGGTAAAACTTACTGCTGTAAATAAACTACTGTTAAGAATCCTTTCTAATTCACATCTGACTTTTTGAGATGTTAGCTTATACACTAGAGGAAAGTACCAGTAAATACAGATTTTTTTCCTGCAAGCTCCACTTCTACAAAGTTTTCATTTGAGATTTTATTTTTTCCTCAGTAATTACTGTGTAGAGTTCAAATGCATCACAGGAATGGAGAATTACCTAAATGAGCATGTTTGTCGCTTTCCGGATATGTCTGACTAATGAATCAGTTAAGTTTTGATTTTGTAATTCAAAGTAGGCTGTTCTCAATTCTCTTCTCTAAAATTTATTCTCCCAGTGTATATCCATGGCAAATTCCTCCATTTCTTCCACCACTGAAATCAAAACCATGTAGGTCCTTTCCCACAACTGGAAGTATTGGCATGTCTCACAGCTAACCAGAAGATTCTGGTCTGCAGAAGAACCACCTTGTGTAAGAGATTACTATTTTTTATGCCTCAAAGTTTGCTGATACCATTGCCCCGAAGTTTGCTGATGAACAAGTCCAAGCAAGTTCAAGCAAGTCCCTGGCAATGGTTGCAAAATCCTTCGTCTAAGGGACAAGCAGGGGAGCACGTCCTGGGGCAATGAAAGAGAGATAAGCTGCCGTTCAATGGCCAGAGAACACTCTCTTTTGTGTGGTACTCATCTCCGTGGGGCGATAGCCATCTCAGGAGATGCTTGCCTGGCATCCCAGCACGGGATTTGTCACGTAGGTAGGAAAAATGGAGGATAAAAGAGGGATCGACCACCGTGATATGAGGTGTTCTTCCATCAGAAATCTCATGAGNTGGAATAGGAATGGGTTGTCATGCTGAAATTAGATGGGGAGCTTCCAAAGCTCTTCACCAGGACCAAAATGGTGCTGAAGCCCATAGACGCCCTTTTCAGTGACAAGAAAATGCCTGTGATTTTAGTAGTTATCATTCTCTCATGCTGACCTGGTGCTAAAATATGACTGGCAGCCCTCGTGTGTAACTGGTGTTACCTGTGACTGAATTCTGTGAAGAAGGGGTCTGTGATACCTCTCAAAAATGACATTTTGAAGAGAGAGCCTTTTCTCAGATACAGTTAAAATGTACCACCATTGGAACTGGAAGCTCCAGGCTAAGCAGCGCAGATGCTGAGATGCACAAGCCGTCATTATTCTCAGTAGAAACTCATTAGAGTCACATTTGTATTAGTTTACGCATGGGCTCATAAGCAATTTGTATTCCATATGCTATTGCACATTTTTATTAGGAAAAAATCTTTTAAACAATATAGATGGTTATAACAAAAAGAAAAAAAAAAA
>VXAB01004513.1:13999-43433 GCA_013399175.1 Odontophorus gujanensis
CCAGAGAACACTCTCTTTTGTGTGGTACTCATCTCCGTGGGGCGATAGCCATCTCAGGAGATGCTTGCCTGGCATCCCAGCACGGGATTTGTCACGTAGGTAGGAAAAATGGAGGATAAAAGAGGGATCGACCACCGTGATATGAGGTGTTCTTCCATCAGAAATCTCATGAGCTGATCCCTGCTGCTGACAAACTCCCTCCTGGGCCTGCTGCCTGAGCTACGCTGCTTTCTCCTGGACCTCGCCGCTCCTTCGAGGTGTTCCACCATCTGAACCCTCATGAGCTGATCACTGTTCGCCGCTGCCCCTCCCGGTGCTGACCCCTCTCTGTTTCTCCGGTGCTGGCTAAACTTGTTCCTGGGCGGACCCCGCGCCGCTTCTCGTGTGCTGACCCGGTGCCACTTCTCCAGAACATCTGCTTGCTGCTCAAGGCTGCCCGTCGCTGCTGCTGTTCTCATCAAAGTTAAACAAGTTATTTGACCTGCTCTCGTCAATGGCTTGTGTATGTGTCCAAAAGGGAAAATACTGAAATATGTAATGAGTTAGAAGTCAGTGAACATCAAATGGGAGACTATTTCTCAAACAACTATACAGCAGTGAAAATCACTGGAAACCTCTGGCAGGGGTCAGAGATGGTTTTAGTAGTTCGCAACATAATAAAATATGGGCCAGCTGAAGAGACATGGCTTTATATATNAATGATTCTGTAAATGAATTGACAAAAGTGAACAATACAAATTTTTGGGGAAATATATTAGCCTAAACATGCATTTATGATGATATTTGTGTTTCCTTATTGTATGTGATACTTCTTCAGGATTTGGCAAATAGGGAAGTAGACCAATGGGAAACTTACACAGTCCAGTGGGAATTCCTCACTGAGTGATGGATAAAGACAAGTCATTCAGTTGTCCACAAGAGTCTGTGTCACCTGAAATAGTTGTATTACCGTGTTAGCTGAAATCTTCCACTTACTTCCTGGGAGATAAAACTGTAAAAATAAGAGAAAACATCAGCTGTTAGTAGCGTCAGTCAGAAAGTAAACTGATGGAAAATGTTCTAAAGGTTTCTGGGAAGAATTTAAATTGGATGAACTCTCTGCCACTTTTAAACCCAAAATAATTAGAATTGGCATAAGACTATACTTATAAGGACAGTAAGAATTAAGATTTTGGTAACTTTTTCAGTTGCCAGGAGCACAGATATCCTTTCTTTTTTATTCTAATGTGCACTGAGAAAGTTCCAGGTTTTTATTTCAGCATATGTAACTCACATCTCCAGTAATTCACCTAAGCATAATAATAATTCACCGTAAGGCATAAAGCATAAGGCAATTTTTTCTCTTGTAAGAATATTTATATGTGACAATACCAAGTTCCTGGAAACACAATGTCTTCCAGAAGCACGTTTTGGAAAACTGTTTCTGGTTAAACCCCTGATTTACCTTCCTATCCTAAAAGATCTAAGATGATTCTGCAGCATGAGAAGAGCTCTTCTATGGCTTCCTCTTGGATGCCAAATTTTGGTCATCTATGCTCAATTTCATAGTTTTCAGAAACAGATACACAGGAAGCTGTCTTTTCAAAATGGCAGGTGTTTTTTTCCTTGTTGTTGATGTTGTTTTGCTTCAAAAAATCCATGAGGAAATAGACTCATTGCATTGATGAGTGTCTGAGAGTTGTTACTTTGAGAGAACTGATTTGCTGAAAGGAGGGTGTGCATATTAGTTATGACACTGAATAATAGTAGTGGTGAAAATAAACTGGTGAACATTATGAACATTCCTGCATATGTTCAGTGGTGCATACCTGCAGCTGTTATTGAAGAATTACTAAACCATGTTAAAAGATAGAATCAAGCATCAGTCAGTTGCAGTAATTGCTCGTTCCACCTTCTCACAAACCTGCCCATTGACAGCATTGTGAAAAATATTGTGAAATGAACTTTGAATAAATCTGTACTGTGTCTTTTAGTTCAAAAAATGGACTTACCATGCCTTGATCACTTTAGCAATACAGAAATTAGTCCTCCCAGAACTATATCTGCCTAAGCTGTGCTTTTTTAAATGAGCCTTTCATTACTTAACAACTTCAAGAGAAAGAGGAGAAAGGAAAAAGAGAAATGAAAGTGAATAGAGATCACGAGGCCTGCTGGCAGGTGTTCTACATGTGCTGTAGAAGCAAAGCAGCAGCAGTGAAAAGGAGAAAGCGGGCTGCCCCCTCCCTGGACAAAAAACAAAAAACAAAAAGGGAAAGGACACCCCTCCCCAGCCCCGATTTGGTATTCTCAAACTTAAAAGGTGTACCAAGGTCCCTTCTGTGTTTCAGGGTTCCTTGGGCACTCTTGCAGGAGCAACAGCCTTTGGGGCATTGCCCAGGTCTGTCCCTTACAACTGATGTAGTACAGAGGCGATCGGATCATGCTTTACTTCCTGGTTTAGCTCAAGTCTACTTCAAAAACAAATTTTATTTATCTTGTAATTGCTCAGGTGAATAGTTGATCCTGTATTTCCGATAAATACTTACTGCAGCTGTCTTTAGTGCCTGAGAGTTGAAGTCATTGCAGTGTAAAGCTGATGGTCATGACCTCTTAGAAGAAAAAACAAAAGAATCATCTGTCCTAAGGTAGACTTTGACCTTTAATAGGAAAAGATAAAATTAAGTAAGAAAAATGAATTCCATATCCCTGTTTCCAGGCATATGTTAAAAGAACCCTAAATATAAATCAATGAGGAAGGATGAAAGGGAAGAAAAAATGATGGAATTTGCAACTAGTAGTGATGGCACAAATCAGTGATATTTTCTCTACCTTGTTACTACCTTTTTGATTAAGAGGAATTAATTTGTCGTTCATTTTATCTCTTAAAATTAGTTGCAGAGATTGAGTGGAGGATTAATGCTGGTTAACTGGTTAACCATACTGCATATCTACTAATGACATTAGTATGACTTTTTCATACTAATGCAACAAAACAATTTCGAACAAGAAGTACAAAAGATAAATTATTGAATGTTGATGTTGGCAGTTCATAAACACTGGTTCTGTATGTGAGACTTGCCTGTTGGGTATCAGAGTTTACAAAGCTGTATGTATTTGCCTGTACTCGTAGATCTTACTGCAGTCTAAGATGTGTTTTTAATTCATGGTTAGACAGAAAGGCAGCAAGTTACCAAAGTCTGTTTCTAAATCTTGAGCAGAGACTCAGCAGAGGGGAAGAAGGAAGTGGAAAAACGAGCAAAAATTATTTTTATAAAGCACTTGATCCCAGCAAGCCATTGAACCACTTAAAATTTCCTTAAGGGTTTAAGGGCATTAATCACACTTTCACAGCTCTCACCCAGAAACAGAAGCTCCAGCTTTGCATTACTATGAGTCAGTTTTGGTTTTTTTTGATAATACCATGTCTGCTGTTAGTATATTTTTTTCATGATTAGTGAAGAAATAATTTTCAAGTCTAATTTGGGTGAAGTCTTTCTCATAGTTAACCCCTTTTATTCATGGAGCAGCTTGATCATTTACTGAAGGTTTTTCTTCTCTTAAAGAAAATCATAATAATTTAAAAAGCACAACCATACATTTCAAGCTGTCCTGAATTAGTATTTGTATAAAAGCTCTTGGGATTTCACTGCTGTCCTTATTGCTTGCTTCATCCTGTCAAAGAGAAAAAAAAATCAACTTTCATAACTAGAAAAGCAAAACAAAATACACAGAAACACACACACAATAATACAAAACAAAAAATAAGGTTGTTGTCATTAGAGAAACAATCCCTGTCAAAGATGAGGTTTCATGATGAAGGGGTATAAAGAATTGCAGGCAGACCTTTATACATCTAACAGTTATTGAAAATGTCAGAATTGTTAACACTAAATCAGGATTTGAACATGAGTTCCTGGGTAAGCTCTTGAGTTGAAAGAAAGAACTGGTGTAACACTTACTGACTTCAGAAAAAATATTTTTGAGACTCATTTCCTTAACAATCTCATCTCTATCTTTAAAATATACTTCAAACATGAAAAATTTGTGAATAGAGTCACTGGATTTATTGTTTCTAGTCCGCATAAGAAAATTAACAGGAATACTTCTAGTGTTGATATGTATAAGAAATTCCTAAAGTACATCTGAAAAAAAAAAAAACAAAACAATTTCAGACTCTTGAACTTGAAGCTTTTTATTTTTCTGTAACTTAATACATAATTAGGATCCCAATTCTTTGGCTTGCATTTTCTGCTGTGCAGCTCAGCACTTTGTGACCATCCTTAATGTCTGTCAGAAATAACATCGTTATATGTGGGTGTAGTCTCTTCTGTGATTTCTATGGCACAAAATAGAATAAAAGAATAAAAACTAGAAAAACTGATAGATTGTTAGTTCTGTTAACATTTCTCTTCAACAAAATGTAGTGATTCAGATTGACTGACAATAGTTACAACAAATTCTGCTTTTGAAATTGTCTTACTTCACTGCTTTGCATCATTAATAGACTAAATGAGATCAGACAAATGTGTCTAGGAAAGACATTAATAAATTTCTAGGAAATCATAGTCGTTAATACTTGCTATAATGAAGTAATACGGTATTTCTTCTACTGTAAAAATACGTTTAAAAGTAATACGTATATCTGAAACTAAAAATGGCCAGAAAAGTTGGACTTTTTCACAGTACCAGTAACAGTATTCATTTCATTAACTGCTAACGTTCACATCTTTGACCTCAGGGAAATACACACTCATATAAAGATCTCTAATACCATAGTGTTAGAACTTTTATGTGTAATAGGCATTCACCTAGTAAGTATACCCTATATACATATTTACCTTACTGCATTTCACCAGACATCTGAACATCGGTTGGTGTCAGTCTGTGTCACAGGGGGAGAAATGTGGGCACACCATTAAAATTTCAGCTAGTTCGAACTTCAGCTCCCTGAGAGACTTCAGTAATGATTCATTCCTTTTCAGTGATGAAACTCAGGGCCTTCTTCTGTGCAGCTGGAGATTTTTATCTTGTTTTCCTTTTGCTATTTTTTTTTTTTTTAACCAAAAGACTCAATTACACAAAAATATTTTCTTTTTCTGATTGAGATGACCCAGAAAATACAATCTGAAGTTTCCATTATTTAATTTTTAATTTACAGTGTCTCATCAGATGCTTCCGTTTCTCAAAAAAATTGATCAGAGTGTTCTTTAACTCCCTTACTGATACATATATAAATTTATTCAATTTCAACACAGTGTAATCACATTTTAACATTCCAAGCTGGAGAGAAACACACTGTGGTAGAAAAGTAATGTATTGATGCCAGGTTTCTAGGTTTTTCTTTATTCTCTCTGTTCCTGTTGTCAACATGGCTTGTCAAGATTCTTGTTGGAAAACAAAAATGAAATTTATTGTCATGTCCAGTCTTGGAAATCTTGATGATTTCTGTCACATTGTACTCCAAAAACCATTCTGAAGCATTTTCTAGTTCAGGGTGAGTTACTTTCAGCATTCTAAAACCCAAGAAATGAACAACAAATATACATGACATGCCCCGGAATCTGAGGACATTCATTTCAATTAATGTATTTTAACCACACCTTTAGAACTTCAGTTTATGCACATTAAAAACATAGAACAAAAAATTATATGTGAGAATTTTTAGAAAGGAATATATATGTGTATCTAATATAAATTCAAAGTCTTAGCTTCAGTTGAAAATCACATTATCTCAACACGTACAGAGAGAGGAAAATTAAAGGAATAACATTATTTCCTTGTCACTGCAGGTGTTCCCTTTCTAAGTATTACACTCATCTACTACTTAAATGATAAGTATATGGAAATAATTTCAGCGCTGATTATTTTCTGGTGCTTTTACTTCAAAGATCCCTTGAGTTTGTAAACTACCCTCTGATTTGTTTGTTTACTTGTTTGTTTTTCTATTTTTCACCTACTTTGCAATATTCTAAGCAGGAGTACTTAGTCCTACTTGACTGAAAAATAATTATCTGACTACCTTTATACAGTATCATTACAAAAAAAATTGCTTACTACTCTACCCTTCCACTGGGAAGGAATATTTAAATGCCTATACACAACTAAATATATTTTTCTGCTATTTTTAATCCAGTTGCAAAGGGGAAAATAGATTTAATAATTCAAATGGATGTATAGTAAGAAAGTACACTTTTTTTGAAGCTCAGATTAAGTTGGGACACAAACATACAGAAGAACTGTCAATTCCAATTTCTTAACATATGCAATGTATTACAGTGAAGAACATGCAACCTCCTAAGAAACTGCCCTTTAAAAAGTCTTTTTTGATTATTTCCTTCAGTTTGTTGAGGATTCACAGTTTATTCTCTGTTTCTTAGGGAATTTTTCTTCTCCAAGGGAAAAGCTCTAATTAATCATTAGAAGTAAAAGCTGTCAAGGTTTTGGCAAAGATAATTTTCTTCACAGAGGCTCATGTGATGCTGTATTTTGGATTTAGGATAAGAATAATGTTGAGAATACACTGATGCTTTAGCTGTTGTTGAGCCAGGAAGACACTAAATTAAGAATATTTCAGTTTCTTGTGCTGCCCTGACAGCAAGGGGGCTGGGAGCACAGAAGGATCTGGGAGGGGACACAGACAGGACAGCTGAACCCCACTGGTCAAAGGGATATCCCATACCACAGGACATCATGCTCAGACATAAAAGCTCAGGTAAAGGGGAAAGAGTTGGGAGGAATGTTTGGAGTGATGCCGTTTGTTTTCTCAAGAAACAGCTATGCATGGTAAGCCATACTTCCCTGGAAGCAGCTGAACATCTTCCTGCAAATGGGAAGTTGTGAAAGAACTCTTTGCTTGGCTTGCCTATGTGGCTTTTGCTTTACTAGTAAGCTGTCTTTATTTCATCTCAGGAGTTATTGTGCTTTTAGCTTTCTGATTCTCTCTCCTATCTCACTAGAAGGGAGCAAGTGAGCAACAGTGTGGGTTAAAGCACAGTAATGAAAGAAATTGTTATGCTCACAGTAGGAGGAACAGGCTTTTCTTGCAGCTTTTATTATCCTCACCTGTATCCCTTCTGTCCTGGTCATTTGGTCATTGTATATTTTATACATGTCAGCTGTATGTTATTTTAACCACTTATTTCTTTATGAAATGATATCATAACTGCCTACAGTTATGTAACTCCAGACAGTAACTGTAGCAGATAGCTGTAGAGATAATAAGAAAATAATTCTTAAAAGTACCAAATAATTCTTAAAAGTACCCTTACTCTCGATATTGTTACACATCTAAAAGAACAATTTTTTTATTATTGTTTTGCTTTAATTTTCGATCTAGATTACGTTTTGACTGTTACTTCTGTGAGCATAGTAAAACATATTTTGTCATGAAAACACCTTATTTTAGAAATAAATAATCACTTGTGTCTCTCTGCTTTCTCATTACTTTGTATGAAATAGAAATTTTATTCCAAGATTCTCTCACAGATATACTTCTATTTAAAAAATTGAAAGTGGGAATGTTTACAGGACTTTCAGATGCCAAATTTATGGCTAGAAAAATCTCATCCTGAAGGGAATACTGCACGCTTGAGAACCTTACATGAGGTAGCATATGGCTCCCCACATCAAAACCATTCACAGTAAATCAGGCTTGAAGCAAGGTTTCTTGAGGCCTGACCCTTACAAAAGGAATGCAGTGTTGCAGCTCTGCTGACTGAAATGCCAGAACAGTGTCAGCTTTTTTTTGACACAGATTTGGGATGGTACCAGTTACAATGTACTGCATGGTGATTTTGTGAACAGATACCATTCTTTTCCTTCAGCATCTGTGTATTACATACAAATAGTTTCAGAGGAGCTGTTCAGTCCAGCCCAACATCCCCATCTCATTTGTTACTTACTTGTCTTTGCTTGTTTGTCTGTTAGATTGCTGTCGTGGTGAGATTTTTTTTGTTGTTGTTGTTTCGTTTTTCTTCTTGAATAGTGGTACATCAGTAAGATGAGAATTTTTCCTTTCCTGTGTGTCATTTTACGTTCATCCAAACTGGGTTTCCTCTGTGGCTGCCTTGGGAAGATATTCAGTATCATGATTTTTTCCTGTAATTCATCAAAGCTAGCCCTCCTGTTTACTACACTCAATATTGCCGTATCCTAAGGATATCAACACTTCAGTAATTTTTCTATATTATTTATTCTCTCTGAGCTTATATAGAAAACTGCAAGGCAAAATAAATGATTTTGTTGTTGTATTTATACCACGGTTAACATTGTGGAGGTCCCAGTCATTAGCAAACATCTATGGCATATGCCTCTTGGGAGATGTTTTTCTGTGTGAATTAAGTACATCTCTGCCTTGAAACTGGAGAAGACACACTAAGATCTCTCAGCTTTTAAGTTATTTTAGGGATGGCATTTGACATTCTGTCCCTGTTCACCAAGTTGTTTTGTTTTGTTTTTTTCAAATAGATAACTCAGTGCTGGGCCTTGTCCCAGCTTTCTGTGTGACATGATTTATGAAGTCACCATCCAGTGACACAGTGAAGGATGCAGTCTTGCCACTCCCCTGGAAAAATGTTCTGGGTTTGGTCATGTAACTGATTCGGACCTTCCAAGGCCTGTGCTGTTACTAATCCCTGGGAGAACAATGGTTTGTGATTGATGAAAGCACAGAAGCTTTGCTGGCAGGCACCCTGTTGGTTTCTCCCAAGGACATTTTGAAATAAAACATTCTGAAGTTCCTTATCTTGTTACAGGCAGAAGGAACACAGTACAAACGTTATGGAGTGAAAAAATTATGGTTAGTCTGATTAATGTTTTAACACTATAATAAAGTTTTAATAGTCTAGATGTTTTAGTAGTCCAAATGATATAACTAGTACAGAAAAGCCTCATTAGTAACACAGTGAAAATCACTAAATTAAAAGTTTTCTTATGTAGACAGCTTCTTTGAGGGATGTTTTTTTTGTTTTGGTTCTGGTGTTAGGATCACACTTTTCCCTATCCTAACTAACGTGTATAAGTCAGTCTTCCTCAGTGCTGTGGTTTAACTCAGCAGGCAGCTAAGCACCACACAGCCATTTACTCACCATCTGTCCACACCCCCCACAGGGAAAAAATTGGAAGAAAGGTAGAACTCGTGTGTTGAGATTGAGACAGTTTAATAAGAGAAAAGGAAGGGAAAATAATAGCAAGTACAGCAACAGTAAGATATACAAAACAAGTGAGACACAGGGCGATTGCTCACCACCTGCCAACCAACTCCCAGACAGTCCCTGAGCAGCAGCCCACTCCCCTAGTTTTTGTTGCTCAGCATGTCATAGGGTATGGGATATCCCTCTGGCTGGTGTTGGAAAGTTGTCCTGGTTCTGTCTCCTCCCAGCTTCATGCTAACCCACCCCTTGATGACAGGACTGAGAAGCAAAAACATCTTTTGAATTCGTGAAAGCACTGCTTGGCAATAGCTGGAACATCACTATTGTTACCAACATTATTCTCACCCCAAATCCAAAACACAGCAACACACCAGCTACTAGGAGGAAAATTAATTCTCAGACACCCCCAGGCCACCCATGTGCAGCAGGGGCAGAGTGAATGTGGAAGAGCAGCTGATGAGCATGTGTTAAGCACTGAAGTCCTGTTGCTGCTCTGGGAGAAAAGGTGGGAGAGTGTGGAGGGAGCAAAGGTGTTTTTAGCTTGCTTTTATTTCTCATTGCTCTCGTCTGATCTCTCATCTGATCGTCCTTAGGCTGAGCCTGTTTTGCCTGTGATGGTAATGACAGAGTGATCTGTCTGTCGTTATCTCAACCCACAAGCCTTTTTTTCCGTGTGTTTTCCCCCTGACCATTGGGCTGTTAATCCACCACAGGCATAGGCCTGGAAGTGGCAGCGCTGAGTTTTCGTATGGATTGTAGTTTCTGGTGCCTCTGGGCAGTGTAGTTTGAACAGCACTGAAAAAGCCTCTTGCTAAGAAAGAGCTCTGAGAGCACTGACCTGAGCCAACCTCGTTGCTTCCCCTTGGGTTTTGATCCAGTGCCTGCTGCTGCTGGGACAGCGTGGCGTGCAAAGAGTGGTGTTGGGCTGTAAGCATCTCTGAGATGTCTTGAAGAACCTCCTCTCAGAGGGAGAGAGGAATCTTGAAATTATTTAAGATCATATATTTGTGGTGAAAGTAATTATTTAAAAGTCTGGATTCTGTTTCTTTGGCCCTGTGGTCACTTCTCAGTGAGAGCTGCTCCAGAAGTAATGTCTGCTATTTTATTATATTGCCCCACAGTGTCAGAGGTGGATGTTGGTGGGGTAACAGTGGAGGCTGAACCTTCTCACTCTGTGACACGTTGCTGTGCAACAGATGACAGCAGAGGGGTGGCCTAACTGAATGGTGTATGAAGCAAAGGTGCATCCTTGATTCTTTGATTAGGAAATAATGGCACCCATTGACATTCACTGATGCTTGCTGAACGTTGATGGAGACTAAACACTGAAAGTGAATACAGTCTGTTCTAACAATGATGTCATCATAATAGCTGTGCAACAGTAGGCTCTTGTTCATCTCTAGTGGAAGTGTGTGTCATGGAGGTGATTATTCCGTTGCAAAATAGTGTGTTGTAGCTGAGAATTTGCACTATCAAATAATGTTATTGTACTCTTTGTGTCTTGTAGTTTCCATGGAAATAAATAGGAAATTTTGGAGCAACCTGCATATTGTTTCCTGATGTCACAAAAAATAAAAAAATTAGAGATAACACCTCCTTTTGTTTTTTTTTGCATGGGTAAAATTGAAATATTTGGTGAATATTTGTTGAGCTTTTGCTCATTTCGTAGTAATTAAATTAGAATTTAAGGAGTTCATAGCTATGTGTTAAATTAGTAGGCAGTGAGAAAGCTATTCATCTTCTGCCCCTTTAAATAACCTTATGCTTTTCCTTTTACTTCCTAAAATTGCTATAGCAGAAATGAGCACACAAAGGAGACTCATTGAATTAAGATGTGACCATGTTATTGAAGAAAGGAGCTTGTGTTGTTTAGTTTAAAGTGGGTATTTGGGGAGATATGGGACATACCCATATTCCATTATTGTTCTGTTTATTACAGGAAACTGGTGACAGCACTTGCAGCTAATCAGTTTTATTTCATTATGTATGCTGATGGGCAACAACCTTACATATTTCATTAACAGCTTTGTAATTAGGATATTTACCTGCATTTGTATTACCCAGTGATAAAGTTAGACAATCAAACAGGTTTAACAGCCATTAGGTATTTCTAAATATCTGACTCAGCAGTATTTCATAATGTGGTAGGTTATACAAACTTCAGAGCAGTTGGTCTAGATGTTATAGTTTTAGACTGTCTTGTGATGTTCATTTTAATGTCACCATTTACAAAGCGTGCTTCAGTTTTCTTATGCAATATATTTACTTCTTTTGTGTGATACCCTAACTTCTAACATGATAGTTTCGATTCTACAGAACAGAAAATGCAGTAAATGTAAGAATTTTAAACTGACAGATACCAACAGGATAAGTTAGGAACTGAAGTTATGTAATTTAGTTCAGATAAAGAACTGACTTTGCATCTTCTTTCGTAGGATTTCACATTGTTTACTTTTTCCATTCTCCCATAGTGGCCATCAGTTTGCAGAATTGGGAGATGTGACCTTCCTTTTTTCACCTTTGAGAAAATTAGCTTTTTATTGCAGGTTTTTTTTTTGTTTGTTTTTTCCCTAATGTATTATCACTACTGTTTTTTTCATTTCTTTTATCCTGGTGGTATCACGGAATCACAGAATGGTTGAGGTTGGAAGGGGTCTCTGGAGGTCATTTGGTCCAACATCCCAAGCACAAATAGATCCACTTAGAGCAGTGCCCATGAGGGAGACTCCAGGACCTTCCTGGACATTCTGTGCCACTTCTTGTTCACCCTCCCAATAAACACTTTCCTGATGTTCTGATGGAACTTAGCACTGCGTTTTGTCCTGGCACGATCTGTTTGCACTTTCCCTTGAGGCATTAATGAAAATTGATGAGATTACCCCCTGAGCATTCTATTCTGCCGTCCAAGATCTCTCAGACTTTCGTAGAATCATATCCTGTATTTGAAGGGGTCCATAAGGATGATTAAGTACAACTTCTGCCTACAGGACTACCTAAAAATTAAACGATATAAACTTATGAGTGTTGTCTTACTGAACTCTGGCAGGAGCTTATTGGATAGATGCTCCAATCCTTTCATTGTCTTACTGGGGATTCTCTTCAATACGTCCTTGGCTCTTGTACTGGGAAATGCAGAACTGTACACAATACTCCAGATGTAGCTTTATCAGTGCTGAGTAGAGGAGGAGAACCTCACTGACAAGGTTTTGTCTAAAGCAACCCATGATAACATTTGCTTTCTTTGCAGCTGTTCTGGTTTCAGCTGGGACAGTGTCGATTTTCCCTTCATAGTGTCTGGTATGATGCTGTGTGTTGGCTTCAGGAGAAAAACAATGTTGGTAACACACTGACATTTTAGTTGTTGCTGAGCAGTGCTGTACAGAGCCAAGAATATTTTGGTTTCTCAGCTTCCCATTCTGTCAGGCCAGCAAGGGGGCTGAAGGGGCACAAGGGTCTGGAAGGGGATAGAAATTGGCTAAGTAACTTTTTTTTTTTCCCACATAGTATTCTGTTCATAAGCTCTACTTGCAGAAGTATTAGAGGCTGTTTTAGAGCAGAGTAAGTTCATTCTTCCTACACTGACAACAGCATAATATTATAGATAATTCAGTCTTTCTGTAAACAGAAAAGAAGGCTGAAGTCTGGAGATATTACTTTTCATTGAACAAGACAAAGGGACAAAGGTTCGGGGATATTGGAATGATTTAAATGTAAGCAGTTCTTGTAATCTACAAAATTTAAATTTAATTTTTTATTTAAAAATAAAAGGTATTTCATTTTTATTAACTAAATAAGAAAAAAATAGTCAAATATTAATAAAATTATATTAACAAGAACTTTGGAGGTACGAAGGGAAATTTCTGAACATGAGAAATTGTAACAGAGGGTGGATGACAGAAGTTACAGATCATGCTGAGGAAGGGCTGGATGTCAGATGAAGGAAACATGTGAGAAATAGCCAAATATGGCAGCTATTTGATGGGAACATTGCGAATCATCTTACCATGTCAACTGTGCTTTGGTAACCTTGAGTGAACTACACAATCTGGGTAGAGATGTTGCAAAAATGGGATCATTGGGGTTGAAGTAATTAGAGGCAGGTTGTTCATTTAGGAGATGGCAAGGACAGGGGGATCGATGAAGAAGAGTGAAAAATGAGTATGGGAAAATTGAGAGAAATAGAGAATCATTTATCTCAGTAGCTGGCTATGTTCATGTTTGCGTACCTGCAACTTTTGGATTTGCACCTGGCCTTACTACTGGCTCAAAGTACAAACAAGAGTGACAGCAGCTGCATCTAGCAGGACAGGTGAAGTATCCTGGCATTTAAACTCCACTGAATTTGACTTTCCCTTAATTGTCTTTGTTTTCCAATTTCTGCCCACAGTGAGTGAGACATTTTAGACAAGCTACATTCATGTCTCTTATTTCCTTCTAAGAAATAGAAAGAATAGCAAATTTGGGCAGAATTGTAAAATCAAGTTATTCATTTTTTAGTTGTAAGTGTACAGTAACTTGAGTATCAGTAAACAGTACTTTCTTGAGTGGTCAAATTCTTCAGTGTATTTTATATCACAGGGTGATCCAAATGGTCATTCATTTTGTGAATTTGTCTTTAATAGAAGCCCTGACTCCAGGCTTTGTACAAGTATTTCAATGGATAACAATCTTCAGTGATCTTGAGGATTCCAGAAAGGTTGGTTGTATCTCACTGAAGTTTTTTAATAGGTAACAGAAGTGTAGGCTGTCAGTAGTTGGTTGTTCCTCGCTGCAGGTATGCTTTTGGATTCACAATTCACTGAATATTGTAGCTCTATTGCTTTTCCTAAGTTTCTCTTTACCAGACAACAGCAAGTTGTCTAAGAGCTTTTGGAAAAAAAAGTGTCAAGACTTTCACTGTTGTGACTCTATTAAGAAAAGGAATGATTTATGGAATAAGCGTGCCTTATTTTTGAGATGTATTACATTTGTGCATATTGTAGTTTAAACCTAGTGGGCAGTTATGCACCATACAGCAGCCTGCCCACTTCCTCCTTGCCTCGCCTAATGGAAAATGGGAAGAGAAAAGAAAGACAAGAAGGAAGAAAACTTGTTGGTTGAGATAAAAAGTATTTAATAAATGAAAGAGAAATGGAAAAGAGAAAGAAAGTAAGTGTGGCAAAAGGCAGTCTCACCACCTCCACAGGTAATGCACAGCAAGTTTCCAACATAAAAATTATCAACCTTCCTAAGTCACCTCTTCCCTCATTTTATTCCTGACTGTGGCATTAGATGGCATGGAACAGAATAGATCTTTGTTCAGGTTATCTGTCCGTATCCCCTCCCTTGAGTCCCCTCTTGTGTATCTTCCAATCTATTCACTGATAGGCAGAACGAGAAGCAGAGAAGATCCTGATGCTGTGCAAACACTGTTCAGTGATAGCTGAAATATTGGTGTGTTATCACCATTCTTTTGGTCACAGATCATAATACAACATCCCATATACTTCTATCAAGAAAATTCTGTAGGCAGTACAATATAGCAAAGGAAAGGACTGGATGCATCCATCACCTGTTCTCTGATGAGAATCAATCCCACTTCCCAGCCAGTCAGTTTAGGAGATAAGAATATCTTGAAAATCTGATGACTAGGTTTTACTTACACATGAAGCTTTGCTGTATTTTTACAGCTTTCAGAACTTAAATTGTTTGAGGAACTGTGTCGGGCTTTATTGTCAATAGCAAAAATACTGATGTAGGGAAGGGAGAAACTGTCTGGAAGTATAAACAGTGGAAGTTCCTGAATAACAGTTCATCCGAAGCTTAGCCTCTCCAGTCCATCTTTCAGCAATTTTGTGCTTAATTTTTTGTGTAATTTATTTTATTGACTTATTTGAATGCTTATAAATTCAGCATTTGGGAAAAAAACTGGAGATCTGAGCAGTCTTCCTTATTTCCTTAAACTGTCTCTTTTTAATTCATTTAATCAAAATACAGTTCACAAAGTAATCCCATGCTCTTTACTTTTTGAGTTGTATGTTGGAGTGCAAAACGAATGTGGGATTTAACCATGAAAACTGCAGAGGAACCACTCTTTTGAAATATCAAGACCAAACAAAAGGCTGTCAAGTCCTTTTAGCTGATGACAACACAGATGTCGTGCCTTGGTCCTCATTACTGCCTTCCTCTCTCTAGTGGTATCTAGCCTTTTCTAGATAGCTATGTTGGGACTGATTCATCATTTTTAATAATTGATAACTTCTGTCTGCCCCATGATCAAGCATAGCCTCTGACTCTTTTGGTGCAAATCAAGATTCGAGTTTTCATCTCTGCAGTGCTTCTGTTAAGTCCCTGTGAATCTTCTGCTCATCCCCATGGAAGTGTAAATACACCTCCTGGAAGAAATTCCTCATGTAAGCATTGTAATCAGATCACCTCCTGCTGCAGTTTCTTCATGTGGCTGCCCTAGTTCCTCAGAGGACACCACCTCCTGCTTCCCATCTAACAGGCATCGGGCAGTCCTGGTAGCCACAGACCTGTGGAGCCTTGTGCTGTGACACTTACCACTGTTGGTGAGTGGTCTCGTGATGTCTTGAGCAGAATTTCTTCTCCTGCCCCTTTCTGCTCGTTTTGCATCTGCTGAGGCTTTCTGCACTCTCTGGAAATACAAGCAAAAATTTCATGAATAATTAGACAAGGCTCATCCTAAAAAAATCCTAACTACTCCTTCTCAGTCTTAAATTATTTTTTAAATTTATTTTTTAGATTGGACATTAGGGTTTAATCACTTTCACTAATTATAAGAGCTGTTGTTAGATAATCATAACTGTATTACTTTTTTTTTTTCCTCCAGACTCGAGATATGTAAAAAGGGGAAGAAAAGCACAACACTTAAATCGTTATTCCCATCTGAGATTTTTATAAAAAGATTAAAGAGATTAATTTTGAAACAAATACAATCGCAGCTCTGTCAAAAGCGGACTACAAGCTGAAACTGAATTTCAGTATTTCTAGGCCAAACCTGGTCTTTTTTGTCTACTTACTATGAAGTCTAAAGATTTTGTTGCTATAAGTTTCTATTGGCAGAAACGGGAGTAATTGCTTTAAAAGGTGAAGCTCTGATTAGATTCTGACACACTACTTCCAGACACAAGAGGCAGAAATATTTGCACTTGTCTATAAACACATGCATAAACAAGGAGTCTGGGAAATAAATGATGTTATGTTTGAGTGTAGTATGTCTCAGTGAGTTACTGTGAGGACTGTGCAGGTGACATATTGCTGCAGCACACAGTTAAAAATATAAAGCTTTCTTCCCTAGTTACAAGATGGAATACAAAAGGTGAATCTAAGTCTTGCTTCCTAGCGTGTGTCTTAGAACTTAGAAAACAGCAGCTTGTGCTGGAAGAGCTCCAACCACTCAATTTAACCCTTGTCCCATTCAAAAATCTGACCTTACTGAGCGCATTGTTGCAAGGCATGTCCTTGGTTCTGTTTTAGAAAGCCTGCTGAAAGAGTTTCAGTCAGTCCATAAAACTTCACTATAAAATATCCTTCAAGTGATGTTCAGAGCAGACAGAATAATGTACAGGAGGTCATTTGAAATGCTACCTTGAAATAAGTCTCCTGTGGATACAGAGCTTACGTTGTAGGGCAATATTTATATTAGAAGCCTCACAGTCATTGACTTCCTGACTGCTTAACACTCAGAGGATGCTGAAAGAAAATAGAAATCTAAATTAATACCACCTGAAATTGGGTTTTGCAAGAGCAACTGATTAAATAACAGGGAAGATATTTATAATAAATCTTCTAAGACATATTCACCTATAAATATGGAAAAAGTTTGCATTTTTGTCTTTATGTCTTAAGAAGAGTGCTTGGATCCATCTAGCATGGATATTTTCCCTGGTTAGCTGGAAATATAAAAGAGCAGCTTAGTCTTGTGAAATCTTTCAAAAGATTTGTTTCAAAGTTCAGTGATGAAAAGGCTGACTAAATAATTGTTTGCAGCAAGGTTCAAAATGGGATGACAAATCTGTCCCCTAATCCCACGAAAGTTGACCACATCTCAATAGCTTGTCTTTTTCTTGTGCAAATGTGTGAGTCTTAGATGAATGTTAAATCCCCAAATGCTCTGAAGTCCTACACTATTATCTGGCCATTCTCATAGGCTCGTTAGCTATCTGTTAATTTGATGTCACGGGTTAATCGTGGCATAGCTGTAACAGCAAGATTGTATTTGTTACCGTCATAAATCAAGGATAAAATGCTCTTCCATGATAATTGTGAGCTATTCTCATAATCAGATCTCAGTATTGCTCAAATAATTATTTTTGTCTGGTTATCAGTCTTATCTACCTTAATTCTGTAATGGATGAAATCAAAGGCATATTTCTTATGGCAGTAGCAAATAAAGTTTTAAGCATAAAAAAATAAATAATTCTTTTTAGTTGACTTTATATGAAAGTGTTAATATTTTAAAACTAATTACTTGGAGCTACCTTATTTAGAGGATAGAACAATCATATGCAGTGATTACAGAGAATCTTAATTTCTTACCAAAATACTTCTGTTTTCTAATCTAAAATTTTCAACTTACACTTGAGCCTTCACAAAGATACCGTTGCTACAAGTAGAAGAATGTAGGAAGTAGAGACCAGGGAGCAGTGGTCTCTGCACAAACCATTACCAGAACATTTTTATGAGGTCAAATTAATAGATAAAAAACAGGGAAATTCAGTACCAACTGGTCTGTAGATTGGAAGGAAGATCAGATAATGGTTACAAATCAGTGATAATATAGTGAAACACTGTATATGCTGCAAAAATTATATAAACTTTTAACTGGATGAAATAATGTGCTGAGTATATTTATAAATATGGGAAATTTGGTTAGCCACTATGTGAAATCATCATTACTCCTTTCTATGCCTTGTGGGTGTGTAGTAACAGCCCCTAATAGCTTCACTTGTCCCAGCTTTTTTTTCCATGAGATAGGTTGATTAACACCTAGTTAAAGTAGTGCTTCAATTACTGAATATCTCCTTTAGAAAGGCTTTGCAGAGAGCCTAACTTCATTAGGCTCTTTGTGAGCTGGTATATCTGTCTCAGGGTCCACAGTATGTTACCAAGTTTCTGCGCGTCACTGTATGAAAATCCAATTCTGCAAATGTTTTGTCCTTAATCAGCATCTCCAAAACACCTGTGCATCTTAAGTCATAAAGACGAAAGCACCAGAAAAGATATCACCTCTTGATTCAGAGTTGATCTGGTCACTTACTTGCTGGTTAATACTTGCAGGAATTCACAAAGACACATTAAGTTGCAGAAAAGGTTACACATTTCAGACGTGGAACTAATATCTGAAACTAACTCCTGCAGTTGCTCAGTTTGAACCAATTTAGGGTCTTGACTGTTCTGACCTCCTTAACCATAGGATAAAAACTTGCAAACTGGGTCAAAGATACTCTTTTAAAACTGTTTTCTCAGAGAATTTGGTTATTATTTTTATCTCCAACAACTCCTAGTTCTTCAAATCTAGACAAAATACCTCTCTGTTTTAGCAGATGAAAACAAGGTTTTCATGCTGTAAGAGGTACTGCTGGAGCATTCACCCAGAAGAGCTAAGGAGAAAGCATCAGTAATGAGGTTGTATAAGGAATATCACCTAGAATTAGAGGTATTAAATCCTTTTGTGGCTGCCCAGCCATTTCATATGAATAATCTCTAGATTTTACAACATAATCTAAATAGGGAATTTTGTGGTAAAAGGTATAAAAGGAAGATGTCTTTTTCGGCAACTGGCCAGAGGAAATAACATATTCGTAACTTTCCTATGGTCTACAAAATACACTTTAATACACTTTAATAATATGGAAGAAAATTTACTCCAATATATTTAACAAAGCAATTCTATTGTTTTCTACATTATAAATAAATATTTACCTCCAATTCAGAATAATACCTTTCAATATTCAAGCAAATTTTTGGAATTAAGTCTTCTTTATATGTGAAATAAACCTTATACACAAGATTTTACTTTTTTTTAAAAGGCTTCAGATTTGCTTAGTTTTAGAAATTCACAAACCCATTAAAAAAAGAAATTTTTTTTCCTTCACAAGCAAGGAAAGGAAGAATGAACAATGGTTCCAAATTCAGGCTTCAAACATTGTCAGTTGGCAGTCCCAGTAGCATTCCTGAAATTTTTCTATAATATTCTAAAATGTGTTAATTCACAGATAGATGTACAATCTTCATATTTTGTGTTTTAACATTCTGCATTAAAACAGATTGGAAAAATCTGTTTTAAATGTTGATATTTAAAGTAAAATATACACTTAGTTAAGTGTGTCCCAAGAAGGATCATTTTTATAGATGAATGCTCATTTCTTTTTCATTTTGCAAGTATGCTAGATGCAGCATGTTTCATATCAAATGATTAAAAAATCTGATATGGCAACATAAGACTTTAATTGGAGTAGAACATTTTTCTACTTGAAATCACAATTTTCTTATGCTATTTTATGATTTTTTATGTATACTGCACTGGAAGGTAATACCTTAGTAACTGCTATGAATTCATGGCATGTTTTAAATGCTGCCTATTCTTTGAAAATTTAGAGATCTTCCTGCTCTTAATCTCTCTGGTCTCTTTTACCTTGAGAGAAGGAAATTTTGTGCTATTTGGCAGATATATACCTGTCAGCAGAGGTAAATTGTGCTTTCTCATAGAGTATCACAATTATCATAACAGATGAACCAATCAAGTATATTTGTATGCCTTTTTCTGAAGGACATTGTGAATTGGAAATTCTACAGGAGATTTATTTGTCTTTTACTATTCTGCTGTCATTTTTTCTGTCCATACTGTACACAATTCAAATAATCAATATGAATGTTACGTTTATAATAATGCTAATTATTTTATTCAAACTTTAAAACCTTAATGAAACCTGCAAGTGAATTTATATTATGTCATTTCAGGAATAGTTACAATAATCATATTATTTCATTAAAATATGATTTCGTAATAGTATAGAAAGAGCTAAATTTTACCCCTTTTCACTATCCTTTGCTAGTGGATGGAGGTTTCCATGAACTTTGACAATGAGATACTAATCCTAAAGGTAAATAACCTGTAGTTATTAAGACACGGTCTTTTACAGAACTCTGAAAATGGTGAAAAAATTGTTTAGCTTAATATATATACCCCTGCTTTCAAGTCAACTTTTTATTATTTTCCCAATCTATTTCAGTTAGCTGTGTAAAATGTTAAGGATTGGTTCTGTTGTCATCATGTTATATATAATGATTAGTTCAAAAGTATGTGACTATCACCAGTGCTCTGTCTGGAAATTTAGAATGAAAATTTATTCATCATACTTTGTGTTGCCATATTCACAATGGAATCATTCAGTAAAACATACCAGGAATTGGAAACATCTAATTCTAAGGCAACAGTATCTCAGTCGGATTTCTTGAGTATTCTAGAATTTGAAAAATAAATGATCTCCAAGGTGTCTTATTTCTGTAATTTGGCACTGTCTGATTCTTTATAGATGTTTAATTTATACTTACCCAATTTGTTGGGGCCTTTTGGCTTTTATTTGTGTGTATGTACGTGTGTGTGTTTATTTATGTTTTTCCATTCTGTAAATGTCTCTGAAAACACAGAGTAGCAGGTAATGGTTAATGGTCAATATAGTCAAGAAAGTTGCTCTGCTACCTCAGGAAGAAATCTTTTATGTTTTACCTAGCTGTCAGTACAATTTGTCTCCTTTTTTTATATTTTATTTGCATCTTCCTGAAGTCTTATTTCCCAAATCACTTCCAGTGCTTATTTAACCAAAAATAAAATCTCACAACAAAGGTACAGAATAAAGATAAATTAAGTAGCAAATAAACCCAGACATATCCTTTACTTCTGACTCAAGTTTAGTGGCCTGCAAACTGTATAGTATCAAACACATGAAAGGATGACTGGCAGCTTCTTGACAGCTCTGATCATGTGAAGAGCGGGGAACATCAAAATGAGTAGAAAACCCCAGCCAGAAATTGCAGAAAACATGCTAGCATTGCGTAACCATCTTCTTCTAGTCACTTCACTGTAGCATCAGGAATCTTTTAGAGATATTAGATAGCTGTATGAGATAGCTGTTGTGACAGTCTCACAACAAACAAAAGATGATCACTAGCGGTAAAAGCCATGAGAATAGTCTCTCTGATCTGCATAACTGCTCAGCTCCTGGTGTTTTTGAGATGGCCAGAGAGACAGAGAATGCTGTGGCTAGCTAGTATGGTTCAGAAGGAAAGCAAAGGGAAGGAACAGTTCTTCAGTTAGGCCTGGTATCAAGAATAAATCCTCCACGGTATCTAAGTAGTCTCTCAGGTAGTCCTCAAATGAAGGAAGAACCTATGCTACACAGATATAAAGAAGATCTTGATCTCTAAAGGTACCATGAAATAGTGTCAAAATCCACACTGAGTTGTGTCTGGAGGGCAAATAGAGAAAGAATGTCAAATTTCAGCATCCACTGGTCTTTTGTTTTTACATGCATTTTTTTCTATTAAATAATGCATTCCACGTGAAAATTTTTGTTGTGCTGGATCTTTGAACTTTTGGAATGATAAAAGGGAATTGTTCCCAGGCTTACAAAAAAATTTGATTTACTAGAGAATAGAAAACTGAGTCTAAAGACTGTCCTGTCCTGCAAAGCATCAGATTGGAGGTGATGTTATGAATGTCTGTGCATATATGTTAACAGAAACATGAGAATTTTCTTTGACATTTAATATGAAATGTTTTCTGAAGGTATTTGTCTAGGTAAACTAATTATTGTAAGATTAATTTCTTCTCTGAAGAAACCGTCTTAGAATGAATAATAAACCAGCTATATTTATATGTGTATTTCAACCTGAAAGACGAAGTATCCTGGGCTGCATCAACAGAGAGGTTGCAGCAGGGTGAGGAGGTAACTGTCTCTGCCCTTGTGAGGCCTCATCTGGAGTACTGAGTCCAGGACTGGGGTCCCCAGCACAGGAGGGGCATGGAGCTGTTGGAACAGATAAGGGCCGTGAAGAGATCAGAGGGCTGGAGCACCTCTCCTAATGGAGAGAGGCTGAGAAAGCTGGGCTTGTTCAGCGTGGAGAAGAGAAAACTCCAGGGAGACCTCACTGCAGCCTTCCATTACTTAAAAGGATTATAAACCAGGGGGAGACTGACTTATTATATGGGCAGATAGTGATAGGACAAGGGGAAATTGTTTTAATCTAAAAGAGGGGAGATTTAGATTAGAAGTTATGTGGAAATTTTTCACGCAGAGAGTGATGAGGTGCTGGCACAGGCTGTCTAGAGTTATGGATGCCCTATCCCTGGAGGTGTTCAAGGCCAGATTGGATGGGGCACTGGGCAGCCTGATCTGGTGCCAGATCTAGCAGTCAGCAACCCTGCTCATGGCACAAAGTTGAAACTGGATGATCTTTAAAGTCCCTTCAAACCCAAGCCATTTTTTTATTCTATTATATCCTAATGCTTTCTTTTACTTGTTTTAATTTAACAGCACCATGTATTATTTCCTACAGTCCTCTACCTAATATATATATTTCTTATATATATATTTAAAAATATATATAATATTTATATTATATATTAATTTTGGGTGAGTTGGCACCATGCTCTAATTTGAGGGAAAGATGTTTTACATCTTTCCTTTATTTGTGTTGGGTCTGCATTCATTATCGTAATAGTCAGATTCCTCTTGAACTTGCTACAGGTAGAGACAGAAGAGATAATCTGCCCAATTTAAGCTTCAAATGTTTTGTTCAAAAGCCAGTACACATTTTTACATTTTTGTTTTTTAAATATTTGTAAAATTAGATTGATTTCAAAGTCCTTCGTCCTCATTTTACTCTTGTGTACTTGAATAATTTCTAGTAGGTGGTTTTTGTTTACTGATTCAAATTTTCCATTAAGCTACCATTAGGATGTTTTCTGTGCAAAACTGTTTCTCTGGGAGAGGTTTCCACTATAGATTTAATTAATTTTCTGCATGAAGTCTGAAGTTAGATATTAAGTGCAATCAACATCTTGAACCATTTTTTATGAGATAGGTAGTTCACAGTACATTGAAAATGCAGCACTGAAGAATTATGAGTGTCTAAGGAGTAATTATTAAATCAGTAATTCGTTTGATGCCTGAGGTTCAGCAGCTTGTCCTCACTCTATCTGAAGTACAGAAATTGAATTATTTCCTGTTTAAAAAAAACCCAAACAGTAAGATACATGGAAGAACTATTGGAAGTGTCCATTCTGCATTTAACCATTCTACAGTGATTTCAAATTAAATGCTATGTAATTTTAGTTCATTTTTATTTTTTTGTAACGTTTCCATATACCTGTAAACAGATCAATATCTTTTGGAGTAAATGATCTCCGAAGGTGAATTCCAGCTGACTTTTTCTGGATGAAAATTGTTGACTGTTTGCATTGGAAGACACATTATAAACATACGGTACTCTGGCCTGAGTTGAAGGAGTGTTAAAAATGGCTCTACACTGGAGAGAAGCAACTCCCTTGGCAGATCCTTTCATAGGATCACAGTCCCATGAGATTCCAGGTTGAAAGGGTCTGTCCAGTGCCTCTACCAGAGGCGAAGGAGGTGGAAAACATGTACCTCTGAGAAGATTAGATTCCTAACTTTCCAGGGGAGTCAGGAAAGGGTAAGCAATCTTTAGTTGACTAGACCTCCTTTTCCTTTCTTAGAGGTGAATCTTCCTTTTCATCTTTTCTTTTCACATGTATTTGGTTACATATAACTGCTAAAATTGAAGTCATAAACAAGGTGAAATACTATTTCAGAGGAAAGCAGTATTTTTTTTCACCATTTTTAATGATGTTCTGGTAAGGCAAAAACAAAAGCAATCAAACAAAAAGCAACAAACAAACAAACAAAACAAAACAAGTAAACAGCAAACCAAACCAAAAATCAAAAACAAGGAAACCACACACCCAAAAAACAAAACCTCATGTCTTGGCCTCTTAAAAGAAATGAAAGTGAGCTACAAGCAAATATGCATAGGATTCAAAAGATGGTGGATGTTCTTTTCCTTTCTTAGGAAGTTGATAATTCAACAGGGACAATGCTATATATTGTTGGAATTCAGCATTTCTGTCCAGGAGACCAGGTCAGAATTCTAAAAATGTCACTGTGTTACTGTTCTGCTTGAAACTAGCATACTCTCCATGTTCTCCAAATGAAAAACCTCTCCTGGTTACATTACTATTGGTCTAAAACAAAGATGATTAAAGATGCAATTTAAACATTTTCTGATTATCAAACAAAAGCAGCCAACCAATCACAGCCACACTGTCTAGAGAAAGGCGATTTTGAGTTCGGTCCACTTATCACAGACTAATGCAGAGAGTGCAAGACCCTAATATGACATGTTGACAACAGCTACAAATCCTTCACAGACTTTCATTTTGTCTTGCTATTTCAAATGAGTGGTTACTTCATACTTGTTATGCTTAAATTGCACATTACTTTCAGGTTCCAACACGCAGCTCTAAAAAATAAGAACTATACTGTGATTGTACACCTGCTTGGTTAAATAACTAATAGGAATAGTTGCCTCCCTGTATTTTCAGTGATGTCTTCTAAAGTTTGTGTTTAGAGGATCTGACTTACGTCACAATTTTCTGCATGTCCCTGGATCTGCTTTGTGGGAGATTATTAAATGATAGGGAGAGAGAAGAAAGTAAGCTTCTGTTTCCCAGTGTCATTATGGGCAGCTGAAATTAAGATGGCAGCTCCGAAAGTAATGTCTATTTTATAATGTTGCACCATGGCATCAGAGGTAGATATTGGTATTATGACAGTAGAGGTTGAACCTTCTTGCCATTCATCAGTGCTTACTGAATGTTGGTGGAGACCAAAAAGTGTAAGTGAGCACACTGAGATGGTGAGTGGTATATGTTTCAGCAGTGGTGACAGTGGGTCATCTCTGCAGGTGCAGATTTTTCATGAGCATGGCATGCAGGCTCTTGTTCATCACTGCCAGAAATGCACATCTAATGGTAGTGAATTTGTTGAAACAGAGTGTATTGTATTTGAGAATTTGCTCTATCTAACACTGTTATAGTGTTCTTTTTATCTATTGTAGTTTCCATGGAAATAAATTGGAGGTATTACTTTTGGGGTGACCTATGTAGAAATACGGAGTCATGGTTTCTATCACTGTATCAACCCAAATTCCCTTAATAAAGGGAAAAAAAAGTTCCCAAAAATATCTTTGCAATCAATGTGCTGAAACAGTGAACTGTATTCTCAAAATAATTTTATGATTCTCTTGACACAAGCATATCAGTCTCTGGATATACCTTTAAGAATTTCTAATTTCATTTGAAAATTAACACCGAAGCCTATTAATCTATATTCGTTAATTTTTTTATTCCTTTCTAATAGGTAACAGAACATTGTTACGTTCTATACTGAGTTTTAAGTAGTCTGCTAAGGAAGAAGCCTGAGCACTTGGCTGCCTGGAGGAGATTAATTTTAGATATAATATTAGGTGGGGAAAAATAACACTTTATTTTTTTAATGTGAAAACAGTCTATGAAAGACTTTTTTTAATTTCAAAAGAATGAGTCATGCTCTGACTTATAAGGTGTACCCGACTTTCTAATGAGGTTGAATATGAGAATCTGTTACAGTTGCCTGTGATATTTGGTGAAATAGCATGTAATAAATTCCCAAGTTGTTGTGGTTTAACCCATCATGCAGCTCAGCACCACATGGCTGTTGGCTCCGTGGTGTGGACAGGTTCACTCTCCTCTGGGTGGGGAACTGGCTAGAGGGCCGTGCCCAGCGGGTAGTGGTTAATGGAGTTAAGTCCAGCTGGCGTCCTGTTACGAGTGGTGTCCCCCAGGGGTCGGTACTGGGGCCCATCTTGTTTAATATCTTTATTGATGACCTAGATGAGGGGATTGAGTGTACCCTCAGTAAGTTTGCAGATGACACCAAGTTGGGAGGATGTGTTGATCTGCCAGAGGGTAGGGAGGCCCTTCAGAGGGATTTGGGTAGGCTGAATAGCTGGGCTGAGATCAATGGGATGAGGTTCAATAAGGCCAAGTGCCGGGTCCTGCACTTNTAGGGTGGTCCAGTGCCCACCTACTTCTTCCCTGTTTTTCACCATCAGCTTCATCACTGAAACTTTTGACTCGCTTTCATTCATTTTTCCTCAGTTTGGAAGATTTTCATTGCTTATTAGACCACATGGAGACACTTTTTAAAAACAATGTATGTGGAACCTAGAAAAATGTCCTTACATGTTTTGAGGCAAAAGATAGAAGTACTCTGTTGTAATTCCAGTCCAAAATTATTGAGGAAAATAAGACTGTCCACCCACTAAATCTGAAATGTAAAGTTTTAGAACTATCGCTTATGGATTCCTTTTGCTAAACTAATATATTGGTTCTAAAACTAATGTAATAATCCCTATTGCTAAACAAGCCAAACTATATCAGTACCATTTCCAGGTAGCTTCTGTAATGCAAACAGAATGACTTAAAATGTCTGACATTATTGTAAACAAATATCTACAAGAGAGATAATCATGGAGTGACTGCTTTTTTGTGCCTATCAATTCCTTACATGCATATAGCACACTGCTGCTATATATATATATATATATATTTTTTTTTTTTCAGTGTCTATATTTGGCTCTTCTGCATTTGCACTGCTTTAAGCAGTTTTTCGTGCAATCAGTTTTGAAACTGCCCCCTTCTGCACATTTTATTTCATTTTATATATTCAAACATAGGAAGATATTACTGCAAGGCTTTTTCAGGGAGCTTCATTCAGAGTATTTCTGACCTGGGGAAACTGATCCTCTATCTAATTTTTCCCTCTTTAATTTTCAAGCTAAAGCCTGTGGTATATATGGTTTTTATTGAGCTTAAGTATGCACTCTGGCACAACAAGCATTCATTTCTTTAAAGTGGATGCGTGAATGTAGGAAGAAGATCCTGATTTAATTGCAAAAAAAAAGGAAGTTCATTATATCTTATAACATTTAAGCAGTTTTTTTGTTACCTGATAGTTTTTAAGTTCTCACTTTGTACCAAAGTAGATATTCTGTATGTTAAAAATATGTCCATGAACAGCAGTACCGGAAATGTCTTCATTTGGCTTTGGGTAGCTTATATATGTACACATTTCTTGCTGAAAACTGCCTTTTCAACCTGAACAAATGATGCATTTAAGTGCGTGACAGCCAGAAGGTGGTTCAGAGATCTCTGTTTCTGGAAATAGATGTTTTGCTTTTTAAACATAGTGGACAGTGAAGAATGAAAAACATAATGGAAAACTTACTCATCAATAAAATAATAAGAAATTGTCAATGATTTACAGGCTGGATCGGCCCAGTTCCGTGATGATTGGTGCGGGGGATCCAAAGACCCACACCCCGGCAAAGGGGAAGGGGGAAAGGGAAAAGGGAGATGGGCCTAGAAACAAAACAGTGGCAACAATCTGAGGAGGAAAGCTAATTTACTAAATAAGATAAAAGCAAAATAACACAATATAATACAATATAATTGGAATTGAAGCTAATAAATCAAATATGAGCAAGAGAGAGTGTCTGATAAACTGAAGGCCTTACGCTAACGCTGAAGGCGAGACGGCAGCGAGCACCCACTGCTGAGTGGATCCCCAAAGGAAAGAGAGCGTCCCGTGACACACAGTTTTTATCTTTCCCTCTGAGTGGAAATATGTAAAAATACAAAGCAACGTACAGTCTTCTGGGGAACGTAGTTCTTCTCTTCTGAGGCAGGTATATCCAGAACTATCAATGATCCATGGAGCTGAAGCATTAAATCTTTAACTCTAAATGCACTACATGATGTTATGATGTGGAATACCAATACCAAAAATCATAAAACCATGATAGAAATAAATAAAATGTGAACTTTATGATGTGAAGTTTGACTCCAAAATTACCAGCATTGTGAAAGCTTACAATTTGATGAGTTTTAATATATCCTCAGTTTAGTTCAGGTTCTTTTTTGTTAATAATTTATTTATCATTCACTATCAGGGCATTTCTCATCTTAGAATTTCAAAGGAATAACTATGATTTCTTGTTCATATAAGAACGAGTTGTACAAAATCAGAACTGTTTTTCAGCACTTATTTGTTTTCCTAGCAGCATAGTGAAAAATCATTGTTTTGTTTGCTAGTTACCTCATCCAGCTGTGCTAAAAAGTGATAGCATCAGAAAACCAAAATCCAATGTGTAATTTTATTAGTGAATAGGCAGAACACTATTGATAACCTATGGCAATTAAACTACAGTTCCAAATTGAAAGATAAAACCCTCAGAATTAAATGCCCTAATTAAACTTTATGTAACATAAAGGAAAAACTTCCCTTTTTTTTTTTTTTTTTCAATAATGTCTTACAAGTATGCCTTTAATGTGGTGTATTAATGTAAGTAATGTAATACCAGAAAAGGTATTAGGTTATTACTAGGCAGTAAATGGTAGAAGATTTCTGTATATGAAAATGCAAGATATTACATTCTTGTCCTAGCACTTAGTTTAGGCAGGTTGACTGCCTAAAGCTGGGGAAAAAAAGAATGCAACTTCTTTTCAGATGGATAAATAAAGTACTAAGAAATTAATTCCAAACTGGGCCAGATCTGTCACGTATATTTAAACTCCAAAAAGTACTATACCACTAGACAAGACTTGCAAAAATACCTCAAGGTATTTATATTACCATTATTGGAAATATATACAGGACTTCAGTCTTTGGCATTTTTTTCTGAAGAGTATTGCAAAATTGAAGTGGAAATAAAGCAAGTAATTTTTCTCTGTAACCTATTACAATGGAATAGAATAGAATGATTTTCTTACTTTTAGGAGAAAGCAACGCACAACATGACATTTTATTTCTGGGAAAGAAATTAAGAGTCTGAGTTATGTAGAAGCAGTTGTTAATACATGTTTTAATTATACATCAACTTTGATTTAGTAATACGCTTCAAGGTAGCACTGCATATACATAGTGTATAGGCAATTATACAATTCAAGTTTGACAATAAAATGAGAGAATTAGCACACTGGGACACTTATAAGTTAATTTTTGGAACCTGTAGTGAGCAGGAATTTGTTATTTATATGTCCAACAAAATACAGGATAAAGAACCTAACCATATATTCTGATCTTAGGAGAATTCTAGCAAAATAATAATTTCAAATATATTTATTTCTAAAGAAAATTATTGTTAGGATATTTTGGTAGGTTTTTTTTTTTTTTTTT
>VXAB01004514.1:11416-36495 GCA_013399175.1 Odontophorus gujanensis
CGGGGCGCGGGGCGGGCGTTAGCGGGGCGCAGGGCGCCAGCACCGCCCCGATCTGCACCGCCGCCCCCACCGACACCTTCCACTCCAGCAACCGCAGCGGCCGCGGGCCCGGCGCCCGGATCTCCGCGATCAGCCCCGTGGAGTCCTCTGCGGCGTTCCCGCCGCCCCTCTCAGCCGGCCTCTCCATCCCGCCGGGACAGGTCGCTATGGCGACACCCGCGCCACCGGCCTGACAGAGGGCCGCGGCCTGCAGCTGCAGGGCACGGGGCGCCACAACAGCTACCGGCGGCGCCGACCCCACTGCGCAAGCGCGGCACGCCGCTCGCCCGGCCGGGCTTAAAGGCGCAGCAGTAGCGAGAACGGAGGAGAGGGTGGGGAAAGCCGGAAAGCCCCGCACCCCGCCCTTTGCCCGCTTCAAACGCGTTTCCGGGTCGGCCAGCGCCCTCTCCTGCTCTGGCTGCCTATCCGCGTGGCCGCCCGCCCGCCGGGAGCCATTGCTGAGGGGCGGGGTGTACGAGCGAGGCATGCTGGGGGCTGTAGTTCTACTTTCGGGGCGAGCCCCGCATTACCGCCGCGGTCAGGACTGCTCCCTTCCACAAAGCGCTTGGCTTGCTCCCTGGCGGCCGGGATGTGGGCAGGGAGAAACCAACGCGAAAGGAAAGCCTGAAAGGGGTACAGCCTACGAGATAATCGCAAAACAGCAGGATTTCCCTCCTTAGTGCTAGTTGGGGGTACCTTGAAATGAGGACTGTATGAGCTGGTTGGGAATTTGGCCTTCGAGACACTGCTGTGAACTTCACAAGACAGCTGGGCTGTGAGGACAGTACTGTCAGTAGCAGCTCGAGAATGTGAAAAACATGCACCTTTTATCAGGTCTTCACACACAAGTATTAACACCATACTGTGTGATAACATGTTTTCTACATCTCTCTCATACAGGAGAGATGACAGGAGCAGCTTTTGGGGATATGCCTTGAGGTTAAAGAATCATAGAATCAACAAGGTTGGAAAAGATCTCAAAGATCATCCAATCCAAATGTCCACCTGTCACCAGTAGTTTGCATTAAACCATGTCCCTCAACATGATGTCTAAACGTTCCTTGAACACTTGTGATGTGGTAGAAGAGGCTGTTGGCTGATTTGTCCTCCACTCATTATTTACAGAGGTTGGAAGGTATTTATAAATGAGATGTAGGAACTGTGAGATGGATAGGTCAGTATTTGGGTACTGCTTAGGAGAATGGTGATCATTAATGCTCCTCCTGCTCAAGAGCTCTTGCTTGGAATAAGGAAAGTTTCTTCAGCAATAAATTTGAGAAAGTATTTTTGTAACTACTCTTTCCTGGAGTGTGTAAGGAGATGATAACACTTTGTTGCTCTTACTGGAGGGATTTACTTAGAAGAATGTTTGTTATAAAAGGTAATGGCTTTGAATGCAGTGAAGTAAGTAAAGAATAAAGCCACATACTGAACATTGGAGTTAAAAGAGAATGCTGAACACAAGTTATGTGTGCCCCACCTGTTCTTTTTATTGCGAATACCAGCCTCAGACTAATGTCTAGATGGCCACCTTCTTAATAACCTTTTAATGTTGACATGTGCATGCAGTAAAGTTTCATCAAAAGAGGTGATCTGTTTTCTTTTTGCTTTACTGTTCCTTCCTTTACAACACAAGACAATTCTCACTGGGATGTCTGCTAGTGTCCTACTATAATCAATGTTGTTGCTTCATAATATAAAATAAGAGTTACTAGCACTGAAGAAGCATGTCCACATCATACATGTGTACATGTTGTACATAAAAACTGAATTTTATATCACCAGTGGCTGCTAATGAGGCCACTAGACTTGATTAGCTAAACAAAGAACTCCACTAACAAGTTCTGGCTTGCAGCGTTTCCTCTCACTTCATGTTTGGCTGATGCTTTTAGCTTGAATCCAGGCTTCTTTCTTTCGGGGGTGGATTGTTAATGTTCTGCTCCAGGGTAAGCAGGCTGAGGACAGCCTCAAGGTAGCACTCCCATTAAGGAATGCAAACGAAAGGAGAGATCCTGGAATAGCAGAATTGGTCAGAAAATTCCCATTTGCTAAAGCCTTTGTAGACTTCTAACTCTAGAAAAACCCTGTAACGTGAAGAGTGTTAATCATGATGGTCGAGAAAAGACTGAAACTCTAGTTGAGGTGGGAAGGGGTTTTGGAGATCATTAATCCTGCCTCCCCCAGCTCAAAGCAGGGAGGCTAGCAGACTGCTCAGGTGCATGTCCAGCTGGATTTTGAGAATCTCAAAGGATGGAGGCTCCACAGCCCTTCTGGGATACTTTTTCCAATGTTCAATCACACTCACAGTGAAAAAAGCTGTACTTTGTTTGTGTTCGTTGCCTCTTGTCCTGGCAGTGGGCACCACTGACGTGAATTTGCCTCTGTTTATCAATCTCTCTCTCCACCCGTGAACATAACCTCAATGATCCCTCTGGAATCTTCTCCATGCTGAGCAGTCTAAGCTCTCTCAGACTCTTCTGATGTGACAGATGCTCCAAATTTTTAATAAATACTGTTTGTGTCCATTTGCTGCAGGTGCTCCAGTATGTCTATGTCCATAAACATACCCTTGTACAAGCACCCCCCATCTGACTGGGCATAGAAGGATGTTCACCTCCCTCAGACTGCTGGCAGTGCTCTTCCTAATGCATCCCAGGATGCTGTTGCCTCCTTTGCTGCAAAAGCACTTTTGCTGGTACATGGTCAGCTTGGTTTCCACCAGGTCACCAATGCCTTTACTGCAGAATTGCTTTATAGAGCTTGCTTCTAGCCTGTCCGGGTTCCTGCCTTGAGTCAGGACTTGGCATTGCCTTTTCTTGAACTTTCTTGTCTTGAATGTGATGAAGTTCCTGCCTGCTGATTTCTCCAGCTTGTCAAGATCCTTTGGACTGCCACTCAGTATTCAGCTATCTGGCCTCCCACCAGCTCCTCCCAGCTTTGTATCATCTGCAAAATAGCTGAATGCATGCCCTGTCCCAAGATCAACAGTATTTGCCACAGTATCAGCCCTGGGCAAATTACCAGTGAATGGGTAACTATTGACAGGACCCTTATAGAATAATATGAAGCATCAGAGACCAAATTTATATTCATGCAATATTTTTTTCTCTTTCTACCATAAGAAATAACATCTCTAAGTGTTGTGGTTTTGTGCTTTTGATGCCGGTATTCCACATCAGAACATCATGCAGGCAGTTAAGGAGTTAATGCTGTTGGGAGCAGCAGAGGGGCGGAGCTCTGCACCGGATGCCAGGCCCGCTCACTCTCGGCGCGCTCTCTCGGTTGCTGTGGAGGTTCGGCACGTGAGTTTGCCCTGCTGTTCCTCCCTAACGTAAGCTGCCAGCTTTTGGTTTGGAAACTGTCTCTCTCTCAGTTGTTCAATTTTATTAGATTTAGTAAAGTTACCGTTCCTTCTCAAATCGTGCCATTGTTTTTTTGGAGACCCGTCTACTCCCTCTGTTTTCCCCTCCCCCCCCGGAGCGCACGGCTCTGCTCGGGCGGCCGCGTGGCCACTGGCGGTGCAGTTTTTTTTTTCTTTCCTTTCTCTCTCCCTTCTCGGTTTCCCTTGGGTCACTGTCACGGATAACACCGTGACACTAAGCAAACTAGAAAGAACTGTAAATTATCTCCAGATTCCCTGAGCATAATCTTGCCTTGTATTTGACAATGACCTCTGTTAAACAAACTATGTTTGCTGGTACTGAATAACCTCTTATTGTATGTGGATATTAGAATCTTAGCAGAGGAGTAGAACCATGTCATAAAAATGCTATAGCTTTGTTTTCCCTGCAAATATTTCAGACCTCTGGTTACTTCACTTTCCTTTGTCTGGCTAATCTCCCACATCCAATACACGTTAAAAGTCATGTAGCTTTCTGAATAACTGTCATTTTTTGAAAGCTGGCCTACCACACAGCTTTTATTATATTTTGACATCATATTTATCCAATCCATCCTTTTTGAATGGACAAGGATAGAAAATATTTGATCCTTCACTGACAGGTTTGATGCATGTAAGAATCTGATGACTTCAAAGTCTGACATTGTGTAGCTACACAGGGCTAGAACAGTGGCTTTACAGACAAGGAGTGAAGTAAGAACTTACCTCATCTTGCCAACTCTGACACTGCTAACTCTCATCTCTCGAAGTGTGTATGTCCCACGTCTTCTACATTAATGTCAATCTCAGAAAGCTTCTGCAGTCTCACCTTTCATAGAAACTATTTTGTGATTTTCTTTGCACTTGTAACTGCGCAGAGAAAAATCTCAGCTGGGAGAATAGCAAATGAAATTTACATAAAAATTATTGTTGCTGGTTACTTTGAATGCATGGAGACAAAACTTCACAAAATGTCTGCACTCATCAGTCCTAGAATCTGCAAATGGAAAAGAATAACAAAACATGCAGCATACAGCTCTCTGCTCCCAAGAAAGCTGTGGGATCATTGGTAGCAGGATGCAGCAGCAGCTCAGCAGTGATCCAGCAAACTCACTCCTGTTCAAAGCTTGGGTGTGCAGCTGTGATGCTGGTTGGCCAAGCAGAGTCACTCTCATTAATCCCCTGCAGCTGGGGATTTGCAGGAGCAAGCTGCCCTGGTGCTAGACAACCCCATTGCAAATTATGTGATGTAATCTTATTGTGAGAGCTCCATTTGTAGTACTCGGGGTGCACAGAAGTTAGAGAGTTACAGATCAGTCAGTCCCTGTGGCAGGGGGTTTATAGTAATTTACATATAATTTCTGAGTCCAAGAAGTCTGCAAGATGGTATTACCTGTAGTTATTTCAAAAAATTTTGGAGACATTTAAAAACTTTTGCAGCTCTTCCATGCTGTGCACAGCCAGACACCTCACTGCAGCTATTGTGATAACTAGCGACAGATTTCAATTGGGAAAGTGAAATAACCTCATCCTATTTTTGAGGATTTCCAGTAGGAAGTGAAGCCTTAACCTCCTCAGAAGCCCGTAAGACTTAGCATCAGAAGCCAGAGCAGTTTTTGCCGTGTGTAAGCACCCTGTCTAATAGAGGTTTGGGTAATTTCCATTGTGGCAATCCTTTCCTGTTTCTAGATTCTTGACTGCTCAGCCAGGGACCTTCTGCCAGGTTTTCTGCTGGCTTTTGCAGATGCAAAAGGGAATGAATTTAACACAGAGAATACAATAAAATACACATCTGGTGCTTGATCTCAACAACTGCAAATATTGCTAATTGCCTTCAGAAGGAGACAGTGCACATTCTTAGCATCACAATAATCAATTAGCAGGCAGCTTAAATGTGTGCTTTCACCAACTTTTACATCACCTGGCTCTTTGTGTTTGAAAATGCAATCTTCACTCCCTGATATTTCTGGCAAATATCTTTGGCAAAACTCTATGCTCTTCAGTGGAAATATAGCAGAGACTAATTTAGCTTCTCAATTTTTGTTTTTCTTGGGCAAACTGAAAGAAAAGGATATAAAAAAGAAATAGTCTGTGAAAGTTACCTTTTTCCTCACTGCTCTTTCTCTACAAGAGGAGTTAGTTTTGCACTGATGGATGTTCAGACTTATATTTTCAGAAGCGTATTTATTTTTGCATGGGTATGTTTATATGTCAGTTTACAAACAGGCTCAAAACAGCCCATCCATTCAAGAGATAGTCACATACACACCTACATGAGTGTGGCTACTCATGAATCCCCAACATAGATTCATTCTTTTGGTCCTATTCTTGAAATCCCTTTAGGTAGTTGTCCGTAGTCATAATGTAAATCACTGTTTACTTCATTGGGGCTGCTCCCATGGTGCCTTGGCAGTCAGGTTTCACATCTTGAAGCTCACAGATTTTTGAAATATATACCTTTGAAGTATGAACCAACACGTCTCCCTGTCTTGACTAGGGATATTTACAGCTGCACGTCACTTCCCTCCTCTGCAGAAGGAGAATGTGCCTAGGCATTTTCTCATTGATTCATTTGGGAGAAAAATGAATAGTAGTTAATGGCAGGTATTCCTGGTCCATTGTAACAGAAGTTTATTCAAGCTCTTGAGCAGGCCACCAACCATAAAGGTCAGAAAATTTGACAGACAGCTGAAGCTCTGCGTGACTACACAGCCTCAGAACATGTATTTCCAGCCTGTGCCTGTAGGCTCCCAGGACCCCATGGGGCCCATTGGTGTTTATTAGGAAACTCACTTTGCTGTCTGGTAATCTATAGGTGTGAATGTTTTAGGCCCCCCACTGGAAAATGTTCGGAGATGAAAAACAGCATGTAATTGAAAAACCCTGCCATGAAAAAAAGTGTGCTCTTCTTTGCAGGGGTGAGAAATGTTTATGTGGACCAAAGCCTTTTACCCTTCTGTTCTCTTTCAAACCACTGTCATGCATCCTCAGCCAAATGAAGAACCTGTGTTGGACACCCTTGAAGACAGGCGTATGGCAGCAGTGTGGCCAAAAGGGTCAGTGCTGTGCTCTGTCCCCACGAGGTGGCACAGCTGGGCTATTGTCAGGGTTGCTATCATGTCATCTCATCTGTAGGTGCCCTTGAGCCAAGTGATGCAGTGCTCCTTAAGAGCTGAACGTACTAAAGAGTAATGTCTCTTATTTATATAGAGGATGTGAGTGTCAGGAAACCCTGCTTAGAGCTATAGGGAAGAATCTACTGAGCTGGGAAACTAGAATATATTGTTTAATCTGTATTAGGAATAGGTAAAATTTAACAGGTAAGATCAAAACCAGTTCAAAAGAGAACTAATATGTTTGTGTTCACAGCAGATCAAGTTCAGAAGAACTGAGAATGAAGGGCAAAGTGTAAGAAGCTGTATGTAACAATCTTTAATCGGAAAGAAAAAACATAGCATTGCAAAAGAGATGAACCAAGTCAAAAGTGACCAAGATCAGAGCTGCTGACAGAAGTGATATCAAAAATCATTTGGTTTGGTACCTTGCTGAGAAAAGATGTGCCTGGCAAGCAAATGAGAATGAGGTGAGGAAAGCATCGTCTCTTTTCAGAGCAGAGATGAAGACAAGTACATCCAAAACAGAAGGGGGAAGATGGTGCAGCCACATAAAACGATCAAAGACATACCACATACTGTGTTACCATAAAAGATAAGCATGGTAGCTTCATAAGTTGATCACACAAACCATAAATTAGGGCAGTAATATTAGGTGTAGGTGTCTGAACTGGTGAAGTTCCATGCACATTAAAAAGAAACCAAGAAACAACATGGATGCTTGCACAAAATGAGGGTTAAATCCTTCTTCCAGCTTTACTTTATTGGAAACCTATATGGTGCTGAGATTTTTCTTTTTCATTATTTCAGAATTATCTTTCTGGAAAAAGATTTTCATATTCTTTTCTCTTAATGAGTAATAGGCCCCTGAGGAAAATATTCTGAGAATGAAGAAGCCACAGTATCCTGGGCTACTCTGTCACTAGTTTGTAGATAGATGTGTGTATTATATGCATTTCAGTCTGACAAAAAGACTTCTGTTCTCGAGATGCAAGTGAATAGGATATGTGTCTCCTGCAGAAGGAAAAATGATGTTCAGTAAACTTAAATTTGCACTTTTTACGGTATCAAAATCACAATTTATTAGAAAAACATGCCTTAAAGGTGAATGCACATGCCAGGACCATCCTCACACAGAGTTCAATTACAATTGAGACTTTCTGGTAAACATTTTAGTTTTCAGCTGCATATTTTGCACACTATTTGCGTAAAGCGTTTCTTTCCCTTGTTGGCTGACTTCATGCCCTTTTGGCTTGTCCTTTTTTTGTCTTTTTGAGCCTAGTGGTGATTCACTGGAAAAAAATCCATTTAGGCAGTGAGCAGGAATTTATGACCTATTTAGAAGTGAACTTCACTGTGCTATTAGTAGGCCCAAACCCCAGGAACAGTCCCCAGACTACCTTTCAGCTCACTGTCAGTTCCTTGTGATTCCCAAGGACTCAGCTCTGGGCAATCTGCACTTACCTTGTCTGGCCCCCGGTGCCACAGGTAGTATTATTCACCTATATTATTTTCTTTGGCTGAAGAACCTACATTCTCAGGTTTGGATAGCATGTCTTCTGTGAGGTCTTTAAGAGATACTGCATGCACAAGAGAGCTGAACTCTGGGACACCACTGAACTGTCTTACTTAGCAGCAGGCAGAGGGAGCCCTCAGAGACGTGCAGTATTCAGAAGCTGCTCACAGAATTCTCTCTTAGCTCAGAAAGGCTGTAATTACAGCAAAAGTGGCAAGGCCCATGAGGCACTGCTTGTGAGTATCACAGACATCAGGTGAAGTATGCCATTTTCACAGTATTTCCTCCTGCCTCTTCTAGAGAGTGAGGCTCTGAGTGCTGTCACCGCAGAGCTGGTACTCTGAGCTGCTGCCAGCTGTGCCACACAGCCTCCGGATTTCTCAGTGGATAACCTGCCATCCACCAGTGGGACAAACTCATAGTCTCTGCAGTTTCACCACATGATGGCAGTACAAGATTTTGATTCTCAGGCTTTGCTGACAGCGTGCGCGTTCGTGCCTTGTGCGTGTGACAGCATAGTTAGGCAGAAAATTAGAAACAGTGGTTTTTTTTTTTGGTTTTGAAAACGAAGATGTAGTAGTTTCCTGTCAAAAAGAACTGAATTATGAAAACACAGAGCCAGTAAGAATGCAATGCTACTGCTGAGCTAAGGTGTAGCCATAAACCCATTTCAGAAATGTACCCCAGCTTTGTTCCTATGTTGACTGTGCTTTTAATCTCTTTACACTTTGTAGATATATATGTATATATACATATATATATACACACACACTTTTCAGTATAAAATTTATACTGAAAAGCTGATGTATTCCAAATGGCCTCTGAATTCAGGCAGCTAGCATGCAAGAATTGCCTCTTTGGCCTGCATTCTAATGCACACTCACTGCCAATGCAGTCCCAAAGCTGCAAGTGGTTGCCAGAAGATCTGTCCAACCTTCCTTCTCTGTCCCTAGTTTTGCACCTCCATTTTCTTTTTGCAGAGCAAACCAGGGCTTTTGATTAAAAACGTAGCTGAAAAGAGCAAACAACTTTTAATGAGATTGGTGCCCCCAGCCTGTGGTGTGGGCATGGGGAGGTAGTGGAGGCCCAGGCCCATCTGCTTCAGCCACACCTATGTGTGGCAGCAGGGCTGGAAGGAGCTTTCAGGAATAGCCTTGCTGCTGGGCTGGTAATTAAACTGACCTGCCAGTGCAGGTGCCGTTTGCTGGTGTGGCAATCACAGCAAAACCTTGATGGCATAGCATTCCCTTTGACACTTTTGTCAGGATTCAGTGCAGTAAAATATCACTGGGACTATGTTAATGCCAAGGGCAATGCAGGTTTTAAGCAAAGTATTCTGCTTTGAACTACTGCTGAAGTATGCCCAAGTACTCAACTTTTTATTAATAAATAAATAGTGAATTGCACCAATTGCACATATAAATCTGTACAAAAAGACTATGCAGATGAGCTCCAGGAGTTTGAATGCCATATTGACATCTTTCATAAGTTCTCAGATTTTATGAGAACCATGTATGTCACAAAAAATATTTCACAGCTTAACAGAAGTGTTGAGAATATGAACTCATTGTCTTAAAAAATCTGAATACGCATTTAGTTTTTAAATCCATCATCTTTAGGGTAAAGCTTTAAATGCTGAGGGTCCAACTTGTGATTTTTAATGCTAGAGACTGTCAGCCCTGTGTTTTTGTCCCTTGTATGCCATCCTGGTGGCTGAGAGATGAGGTGTGTTTGGATCTCAGTTTGATTGCAAACAAATGAAGGCTGAGCATTTTCAGCTTAAGATTCTGTTGAGCAATATCTATAGAAGGCACAGTCAGTGGCATGGGCAATGCTATCCTATTTGCTCAGACTGTTGCTGGAGGAATATAGTTTGAGATTTTGTTTTGATGTTAAAGGATTCTTCAAATGGCAGCTATCTGTCAATGTTGCTGCTTTATTAAAGCTTCTGTGCATGTGTTAAGTGGTCACAGTAGTCCACTGAAAGATAAGCAAAGTATACAGTTCAGCAGTGCTGTTTGAGGTGTAATAATGGCTCCACATAAATGCAGGAGGGCAGCACTTACTTCTGATTTCTCCCCTTCCCTATAATGGGCAGCTTTATGTTTCAAACAGTTTCTTGGATGACTGATATGATCTTGCTGTCTCTGGTACCAGCCTGTATGTAGTGGGAGTATACACTGGAAGAATTAATGGAGGAAAAATATATTTCCTATAGCTAGTAATACATAGCAGTCTTAGTTATATCTGAGAGAAGTGCTTCTTTTAACACTGTCATTCTTGCACTATACCCCATGGGTGTCCAACCTTTTGACACATCTGCGCCACATTAAGTGAAAAGGAATTGTCTTGGGCTGCATATAAAATACATAATGTAACTGATGTATTTAAGTAACAAAACTTTTATTTTTTTGTTTGTTTGTTTGCTTGTTTATTTATTTATTTTTTTGTTTGTTAACTAAAACAGGGCAACAAAACCACAAAGGTAGTAGGTAAAGTTTGCCCCATATCAGTAAAATTTCTGGAATGTGGCATTTTTCTCTACAGAGAAACTTCAGGTAAATTTCATTTATGTTTATTAAGAAGATATAGTTTTCTATTCTTTTTTTCCTCATGACATTACCAAATGTACCACCAAAGGTTTCTCTCCATCTCTTCTGATGATGTAGTGGTAACTGAAAGAAACCTTTGGTGGTACAGCTAATACTCTCATATGATTCAAGATGCAGTTTCTCAAAACACAGACACTGCAGTTTCACAACCAAGTAGACCCCAAGGATGACATACAGCCTGTAAATAATTAAATTTTGTGAAAAATTTGTGGCACATGGAAGTAGCCATATTTCCAGCAGTAAAAGGCAGGGCTGGCTGCAGGCAATGTATGAGTGGGGATACAGGGAACTGTCCTGCAATATGTGACCCACAACATGAATCCACTGGATGGTGAAAATATGTGGGGTGCTGAATGGGGGAGTGGATGGCAGGAGGGGGTGGGGCAGCCTTCTTGTAAATCACCATTTGGATGAGATCCCACCAGGCTTTGTGTCCTGCAAGCACATAATGCAAGCGGTTGTTTTTCCTCTGCAGAGTTATCAACAAAAAAGAGCACAGATTGGTGATGCAGGGGTGGCTGCAGCACAGCTATCAGCAGCACAGGTCAGATGACAGCACTGGGCCCCCAGGTCAGAAGAGTGCAGACAGTGAGAGTGAAGGTAAGTACTATGAACTAGAGGGATGTCTGACTTTGATTTTGTGAAATTAACACATCAGGCTGGTTTGATGGAAGTGGCTACCATTCTCAGTGAGTTCTCAAGGCGTGCATCAGAGATTTTTGATGGAATTTTACTCTTCCTGTACTTCATCCTTGAAAACTGTTGATCACAAGTGTGCATGCTGCCAAAAAGTGACAACATGAATTAGGCATGATTGTGAAGCAAAATATATTTTTCTCTGGTAAGACAGAGCTTATAAAAGTCTGGTTAAGAGACATGATCAGATTTTTGAGTTGAATATCTGACTTCAACTGTATACATTCCATTCAAAACTTTGCAGGTAATGTATTTATGTTAACTGAAAATGGAGTAGCAAATACACCAAAAAAATAATGACTTTTTCAGCAGTCTTGAAACCTATTCTCAATTTCTGTTATCAGAAGAGAAAGCACAGCTGTATGTTTTTTGTTGTTCACAGGACTGTGTTTAGCCAATATATAAAAATACATAAAATTATTTGCCGTAACTTGAATTAGAACTGCAGCGCACCCTTCCCTTGTCTTCTTTTCAGCTGAGAAAGTTAATAGCACACTGTTGTTTGCTTGTTACTGAGTGATGTGCGCGTTCAGGGCCTGGCTGGGCCCTTTGGTGGGGAAGATCTGCTGCCATAGTTGTGTGGGACAGGAGGAGGCTGCAGGAAGAGCTGTGCCCGGATGTGTGTAATCCATGGGCTACAGGTTGGTCATGCATGATTTTGCCTTTTCATCCACATGCATGCATTTCAACTACAGTTCATTTCTCCCAGTGCTTTCCTTTGGCAGTGGCAGCTAGGGGCTGAGGAGGTGAGGGAAAGTAGAATTGAAAATGGGCAAAGAGAAGAGGAAGAATGAGAAAGATGGAGGGCAAAAAACCTAGAGGACTTTAGATACTGACTGAAGACCTACAACAGTGGGGAGGGTTCTCAAAGAGTGGCAGTCATCAAAGAGCAACAGAACAAGTGGTATTTCCTGTGCACAAGCACATGCTCACACATGTCAGAATTGACAGAAAACATATGTAAGAAGGAGGGAAGCTATCTTTCACAGCAAATGTCAGAGTTAAGCCATCTGTGACCATCTCAGTTTCAAGAAGACCCCAGTGCCTTCTGTTCAACACGTGTTCAGAAGGTGATGCTTTAACACCAGGGCCCTGGAGGCTTCTGTCCTAGAGCTTCCTTCTGCTGTAGCACCAACATGGAGAATCAGGAGAGCTGAGCTGTGTGTCTGTGGGAGCCAGGCAGGACCAAGAATAAAACCCAGTTTTTCTGTACCTCAGCTCTATCCATACAGCCTCACTTCCCCACGCAATAATCTGACATTACAGAATGTATGGTGATGCAAAGCCACAAAGAAACTAAATTCAGAGAGTAGTGGGTGTATGACTTGCATGCAGTGTTTCCCTTTCACTGCAAATTTCTCGTTTACTGTTATTTTTACATGGGGCTGTGTGACTAAATTCCCATAAAGTGGTCTCCCACACCTCAGGCAGTTATTAGAGAACGAGGCAGTCACCAGACTGATCTGTGCCTGGAAATTAGAGGGAGGCAGACACAGAGCAGGCATTTGAGAAAGAGACTGTAGCCTGGGAAGGGATATATGAACCACTCCAGCACAATTCAGTTGTTAGGCAAATGATTAAAGCTAAAAAGGAGAAAAAATGAGCTGCTTCCCTGGTTGTATATAAAAGCTGGACATTTGTGGAGAGTGACTGAGTGGAGTGGTTATCAACAGTAAAGGAGTAATAAAAAGATAAGATCTTTGCATTCCAATTAAAAGAAAAATCATTGCCACAGAATCAGATGTTTTCCCTGGCAAAGAGGCAAAGAATTTCTCTGCAGGCAAGAGACAAATACCTACCTCTTCTATTTTATCAAGTATTAACCCATAGGCCTCTGATAGCAAAGGTCAGAGAAGCAACACAGGAATTTCTATTGCAGATGAGAAAACATTTTTTTTTCTGTGCACAAATCTGAAGAAAGATTGGACCAATGAATCAGTGGGGTGGAAGGAAACCAAATTATTAGGAGATTAACACTGCGGAAACTTTAGAGCAAGACAGCTTTTCTGATGCAGCAGTGTTAAAAATTAAACAAATACCAGCTTTGCTCCCTCTTCCTGCCGCCCCACCCCCACATTAGCCACATTTTTGCAAAACATACCATGATGCATGTATTGATTCATTGGTAAGGCTTACTTCTGTGATAAACATTTTTCTTACTGAGACTTTCAGAGCTTCAAACCAATGAAAAACAAGTATCAGAATAAATGATCCTATGACAAGTTTGCAATACTGAGCATCCAGTGGACATACATACAAATGCTTCAGTTAATGGAACAAAACTAGGTTTGTCTTTCCTTTACCATTTCTTTCAAAATTGTTCTAAAGCAATTAGTGATGCCTAAGGGTTAAGCACACAATGTACCGAAGAATTTGAAAAGCCAGGTTCAGGTTGTGCTCTGTTTCTCAGTGCTAGGCAGAAAGAAAGGTCATCTGAGAGAAAGTTGGTTTCACTGACTAACCTTAAGGAGTCATTATGAAGATTGCTGCTTCGTACGAAGATAAGAAGTGTCCTTGATTCAACTCGTACTAACTATATAACTGAAATGTCAGACATGATTTGAAAGAGAAAAGTGCTTCATAATACCAAATATAATTTTTAGACCTGATTACTGGTTGATATTTTTCAAGTGTGTTTTCAGTGGAAAACTGAGTTTCCCAGTTCTCTTCCACAAACAAGTTTCCCATCCAGGCTTCAGCTCCCACTGTGCTTTGCTCATTGCATGACAGCCCTCCAGTAACACGGGAGGAGTGGTCTGACAGGGACACTTGCTCGGGCAGGTGGTGATTCTGACCTTTAATGAGATACTACAGTCACATTTATGGATCACAGTTTTGAAGTCACCATTCCTCTGATTAAAGATGACAGTTTTTCTGTGGGAAATTCCTTTTCCAAATTTTTTGACCAGAACTTATGTTTCTCAGTCTCCTGATTCCAAAGCCTCATCTCCAGTACTTCCTTTCCTTTGACAATCTAGTAATGGCTTCATTCTCTTCCCTATCATTGGCTCATCTTTCTTCTTATGTGCAAGTGTAGATCAACTGAAACATGTATATCTTGTCTCCTTCCAATAGCAATCTGGTTCTTTACATTAACCTTAAATTTCAAACATACTGAGGAAAAAGATAAGAGGTTTCTGTAGCTATCATTTGTTTCAGTACTAGAATTCAACATTCATTACATCCCCCACTTTTACATTATAAAATAAATATTTTAACAGTGTTTGGAAAAAACATAGATTAGCAAGTGTACAGACTCCTAATAAATATTCACAGGGTCTAATCTGTAAGCATGTGTCAAGTACAATGTGTTAGAAGTACTTCAGCAGGTTTTTATTCTGTAATTAATGGGAAAAATATATATATACACACGTATATGTGAATTTATATATAAATCCAGTTGTTTTTCCAAACAGAGATTTCTCATGTAGGTACCCCAAGTGGTGTCTTTCACTCATTTCTTGTGGTCAGTCAGTATGATGAATATATCCTTAGCAGCAAGATGACAGTAACATCCTCATGCCAGGGGAATACCCAGAACTGCATTAATAGATGTCAGTTTCATGTGTTTTAATGTTGCATATGTTTCATGAGGAATGTGTTTTTAAAAGCAGGTTTCCAGTACTGCACAAAGTATTAGACTAAGTAACTTTTTACTCAGTTGTTAAGGTTCTTGTAGAGCACCAAGACTCAAAATAGGCTAAAAGCAAAACTTTCCAAGGGTGTCTGCTAACCAAGGTAATTCTGATTTAGTTCTAACTTATAGCCCTTACAGTCTAACTTAGCCTCCTGGATTTGGGACTTGCAGTCAGGTGAATGCGAACCCTCTCAACCACACAGTTTCATATATTGATTGCAGCAGGGCATTGAATAGGTCTCGTAGTCTAGGTGGTTGCCTGGATGATCTGTCTACTTGCTAATATGGGGTAAATCTTTCATCCTGTCTTGGGAGGGGTGTTCTACTTAATAATTAAGTACTTACTTGAGAAGGTATTTGAACTCTGAACTCAACTATATTTCCTAACTAATGTCTAGAGTGTCAGGGCATCTTTTCTCTCCTTGCCCTCTTCCCTCTACTTCCATTTCTGGTCCAGTGGTAGTTAATAATTTATATGAAATGGAACATTTCCAACAGCAAATACGGAAAGAAACCAACCCCCTGATACTGATATCACCCATGAGTTATGATACTAATTAGAGATTTGAGGGAAAGAGTTTGGATGCAAGAGCTATCTTTAGGTAACTAGAGCTTGTATCAACAACTTTTGCTTGAATTGAACTTAACAGTTTGTGGGTCCATCCTCCTCTGCCAGCTCCCTTGCTCCACCCAGACTCTGCTCTACATAGAGAATACTTTGGAAAATGAGAGGGACTGATCTATAATAAAATCTATAAGACCGAAATTATCCCAAAAAAGGAATGCTGTGATACATACCGTAGCAACTCGTTTGTCTTTCCATAATCTTTGAAAAAATATTTAATCTGTATTCTTCAGTTAATTTTAAATGTTATGCTTACTTGGTTATTTTCATTAACTGTTTTCCTAATTTTGATTTTAAAATAGTGCTTGTAAATATTAAAAGTTTGAGGTTTCTCTTTTCTTCTTCCATGCCCCTACCTTTTTTATTTAGCATAAATGCCAGCAGAAGAAAATGCACACTCAGACTTTACTCATCCATGCACTGTAAATATTCTGTACTATATTAAGTACAAAAACAGTCAGCTACCTTGTACTCTGGAAACATGGCTTTAACCAACAGAACTGTGATGCACCGACAACCAGCAAGAACTCTATCCCGATGAGTAACGGGAGAGATTTGTCATTGTCTTCTCCCAGTAAAGTGTTTGCAGATGTACTCCACTTTGAGAAACAATTATGCATCATATGTTTTTGCACACAGGCACATTTTCCTGAACAATATGGGAAAGGTAAACTCCTGAATGAAAAAAAAAAGAGAAGTTCAGATTAATCATGCTTATTTTCAGGTTGCTTTAAATGTGCTGTTTCCTTTTTATCTTTAAATAGTTTTCTGTGTGGTTACTGAAATGATTTTGTGACAGAAGCAACAATACTCACACGAGGAAAGTCCCTGGTGTTTTTTAAACACCATTTTATTAAGGGTTGTTTCTTTTTCAGTTAAAGCAAGAAAGCTCTAATGAGCACATCATCATCATGACATTTTAAGATTTATGAAGAGCAACTGAAATGACTACTGGGATGTCTTGAGTTAGTCTGTGGAAGTGTTTAAAGTGGTTTGAGAAGGTGCATTCTAAAAGAAGCATTTTTATAGGCAGAAACTGAATTAATCAGACAAGGAGATCACCCATGCAGATCACAGAATCATAGAATCATATGATGGCTTGGGTTGAAAGGGACCTTCAAGATCATCTAGTTCTAACCCCACTGCTGTAGTCAGAGATACTTCTCTCTAGATCAGGTTGCTAAAACCTCATCCAGACTGGCCTTGAATGTTTCCAAGGAGGGGCCATTCACAACTTCAGTGATTACTTAGGTGTGTAATTTTACACTGGTCAGCAGATGCATTGATCATTTGCAAGAAATATGCCTTTCTTCAAAATATTTTCTCCAAGTATTTTAGTTTCCTCTTGATGATAATTCTAATGACTAAAGCTCATAGCCCTGAAGCTTTTTCTATGCACAGTGCAGGTACAAGACAGATAATGCTTTCAGGAGACCTCTCTATATCACTATACAATTTTCACCAGAAAAGAGATTTTTCTTTTTCAAGGAAATGTATTCACAGGTTTGCACAAAACCCTACATAATTACGGAAATGTTAGTCATGGTAGACAAATGCTCCAACAGTGCAAACATGCACATTAAAGATCACAGTTAGGAACTTCTACAAAGTCTCTTTAACAATCAGATAGTATTTTGGAAATTTAAAATGTTTCAAACCTTTATTCCTTCAGAGAGGATACAATCTCAGATTATTTAATGCATGACATTGTTTTACTATAGAAGCCATAGCCAGGTTTGCAGGTGCTAACTATTTCTTACATTTGCAATAAAATCACAGAAGGTATATAATTTCAGAAGTACCTGAACTAGAGGTTTTGTTATGTGGGCTTTGTTTTCAGACCAAGGTGTAGCACAGAAGAGCTAACCATTTGGATAACTTTGATGGACAATTTTCAATAAATTTAACACCAGATCTTTTATGTGGCTTGTGATGCCACTCCAAGATATTGATAACTGGGCTGCATCAGTTAGCCACGCTGGAGGGCATCCATTTCTCTCTTTATCCTTCTGGAAGATCAAGCAGCTGAATTCAACCAGATGAATCTGGGAAATGGATTAAAGATGAGCAAGGTCTAATGTCATCTATATGATTGTTTCATTCCTGTCATAAGTGCTCTGATTCAAGGAGATTTCCAGCATTCAAGGCAGTATTATTTGTCTTGTTTCATCTACCCACCTACTAAATATGGTAACAAATTTCACATATGGTCAGAAAATACTTTTTTCAACTTAAACATTTTGGAAGATATGGCCTTAATTCCAGATTTATATTACATGGATTCAAATCAAGTAGTACTGTGAAGTTGTGATTGCCATAATGCACTGTGCGCTGAGCTGCCTTTGCAGACCATGGTAGCGTGGCTGGATGACAGCGTGCAGCACTGCTAGCTGTGAATCAGCAATGTGGCGCAGCTTGGAAAGCTCTGCTAACTAACTGCCACTGATTGTTGCTAGCCAACGCAGTTCATGACCATTTCGGCATGAAAAACAGAAAATACTACCGGGCAAACCTGTGGCATTGCCTGCTGACTTGCCTCGTACTGCAGTGATTAAGATCTGCTGAGTTGAAAGACAATCCAGCCCTGGTACCTTGTCACCCAGAGAAGACAGAGTCTGAAGCCACACAGATGACTTCCAGTGATATTTAACTGTGTTTTTTACACATGCATATTCAAACAGCTGGATTCCTTTCTCCTTCACTATGAAGCATTTGTAGCTAGAGTTGGAGACTAAGGTAGGGTATTCTTTTAAACATACTCAGATATTATGGAAAGTCTTTGTCTACCTGGAAGTATAGAATAAATATGTGATTGTTCTGCTTACTGGACTAGGTTGTTTTTTTCCTTTACATTTTTGTTTTAAATTATGTCTGAGCTATGCATTCAGAGGCGTTTAGTCAGGAAGCCCTTATTTCCTTGCACTGATAATTGGTCCCTTTTGTTTCTATTATGAGCAAGAAGCACTGAGGTTCAGAGCATGGATTTTTTCATGATGATTACAGTGTCTTTGCAACATGGGAGAAAAAGCATAGACTCCTAATAGGACAGCTGATCTCAATATATAGTGTTATACCAGATGAGGTACTCTTATTTATTATTAAAAGACAGCAATTTTAATTTTATCCTCCCATAATTATCAAGTGCTTGCTTCTGCTCGGTAACAAGGTGGTGAGTCATCTTTCAAACTTTCCTCTTCCTCAGACACTATGGTATATCAACAACCAAAAATGCACTAGGCCAAGCTGACCTTCAGTTATGACTTCTTACAATAGGGCTATGAACTGAAACCACAGCACAGGCACATCCACCCCACACATGGCCCAGCCTGGCTGGCAGTGCAGCCAGTGTGACCGAGGCAAGCCAAAAGGTTGGACACCCATGTCATTTCATTTAGTTTTCTTAATTTTCTCTCAGTCTATACTCTGTTGCCACCTTCAGTGGGCCTCACTCTTGTGGTTCAGCCTCTCTTCAGCGTGGCTATAGTTAACAGTTGGCTGAACACCCAGTACTGTCAACAAATGACAGTTATAAATCAGTTTTGTTAGTTTTTTTCCCAGGTGCTTGCCTGACACTGGAAACCTGGCCTTTGAATCAGTAAGGTTTTTATTTTTATTTTTAAAATTAGCAATCTACAAAAAAATAAACCATCACAAAACACATCATTTCTGAGCGTGATTGTCCCAACTCCCATTCTCTGGCCAAAGAGATTGCTCCATTAGGGCATAAGCAATAGGCTGAGCTGGGCACTCATAATGTGGAAGCAATGGAAGATGAATGTTACTTCATGTGCATTAGAGAGTCTTCATTGGCAAGTCAATCTCCTAGAGTATTTCTAGCAACTGAAAAAATTTTACAGCTCATAGATCTTTGGAAAGTGAATGGAGCAATCATCATCTCAGATTTCCCCTGCTTTCTGTTGGATTTATTCAACTTCAGTTGAACTTTAACATTAATTTATTGTTAGGACTTTGTCTCTAATTTGTAGACAATTCCATGAACAGTGTACATGCTCTTTGCCAGCTGTCCCCATCTCAGTATCGGAAGACTGTTCCAGACATAAACTTCTGTGTGTAAGCAGTCCTTGAGCTGGGACAGTGGTTTCCATTAGGTATAATTGCTAACCATATGCTAACTTGCCTTCACATGGCAAAGTCAACTGTCTTCCTGTGGCGTAAGTGTATGTGCACTGCCAGCTGAGCTGGTGTGGTTTAAGTTAACCTCTCCTCTTGTTTACCATGTTTACTGTTCCATATCTGAGTATCAATTCTGACAATATGAGGGCTCTGTGTTTGCTGCAGTACAAAAAACAAACAAACAACAAAAAACAAACAAAACAAAACAAAAAACAAACAAACAAAAAACCACCACTGCTGAAGGATATCATAACTTAAATAATTTCCAGATAGCATTTTCCAATGATGAAGTACACATGACTCACCTACTGAACCATCACAATTACCTGGAGAGCTTAGATTACAATGTAAGTAAGATAGCATCAGCATTAGGTGATTAGATAAGCAATGATTACTGAGTTAATGAAAGCATTAATTCCCATATGAAGGCACACAAAACAGGGTACATACCTCTTCTCTTCTGCATAACCTCATCTTCCCAAGTGACTTTTCTTTGCACTGTTTGTGTTAACTGTGGGGGTTGGGAACAGGAAATGTTCCAGTTGCTTTTCCTTCAAGCCCAAGAAGAGGAAAACATAAGATGTTGTAAAGGGGAAAAAATCCCAAACACTACTGAGCCTGCAGCATATTCAAGCACTCCTATGACACTAGGAAATTCAAATACCTTTCCTAGAATGTTGATGTCTCGTATTTTATCTCCCCCACCACTTCCACACAAAGCATGTGCACTCAACAGTTCATGTATTAGAGCTCCTGCCTTCCTTTTCCTGGAGAGATCCTGGTCTTCTCTAGCAAATGCCAATGCCATGTCTTTTCTCCTGGGACTGTCTGTACTGTCCCTGTGGAGTGCTTGAGCTGGTGCCTCACTCCTTTTTCTCTCATCTTCAGCAGACAAATTACTCTCCTCTTTTTCTCCCTGGTGTTTTTCCAATATCCTAATTTCACTGTTCGAGACTATGCTTCATAATGTGAAATTTCAGAACATATGAGGATAGCAGCCCTTTCATATATATTTCTGAGTGTCCTTACACTGAGAAAGTGAATCACATTTGAGAGTGTTGGTGTAAAAAACATGAATGCAATTTCCTGAAGTTTTGCATGAGACATGTGGGAGCAACATAGTACCTTTCATATCCTGCCAACTTGACTTCATAAGATCCTGGAGAATGAGGGACAGTTGGTAGCCAACTTGTTATTTTGTTTAGCTAATATTTGTTATTTGACCTTTCCATGGGCAGGTCTTCTCTGTATTGGAATATGTAAGTGTCTCCCCCCCTGCCCATGGCCCACATCTTCAGTTGACCCTTTATAAAGTGGATCCACTATATCACAATCATACTTCGGGACAGCCAGTACTTTGGGACAGCCAGTTCTGTAGGAGTTGTGTAGCAGAGTGAAAATGCTAATACTTAAATGGATTGCTTCTCATATAGAGGGCCTAGTATGTTTAACTAAAGCTTTTCCCCTTCACCTAGCATCAGAAAACAAAATTTGCTGTATGCTAGGTGTGGAGTATTGCCCAAGCATAGCCTGCTGAAGAAGGAAAGAGATAATGCATGACCAGCGAATGAGTTGGACTGTAGGTCTTGTAGCTGCCCTTTTGTTGATAACAAGAACTGCCCTTAGCCATGCAGGCCAGATAAGGCCATAGCTACTCCTCTGTCAATCCTCTAGCCTTATCTATACCTAACATCATGCAGCCTGGTACTCATGTCAAGGACCTGAGCTATGACCAGAAGTTGTCATAGAAGGAAAAGGGAAAGTGTAGCCTTTGGCAAAAACACAGAGGCCATACAAATGAGTGATGATTAACATACAAACAATCCTTCATATTTCTGGGATCTGGAAACAAGGTCCTAAGGAACTAATGGATGTTTCTCTGCATTTTAGCGAAGTCATGTGTTTTTCATACCCCCTCTTGTATCTTAGTTTGCATACCTTAGGACAGTTCAACCTCCCTCCCTCCCTTCCCCCCAAACCTTGCTTATTGTGGCAAATTATGTATAAAAGAGGTATAAAGCAGGACAGTGGAGGACAGCTTTTGAAACTGCCCTCAGCCAGACTGAGACCCTCCAGCTTGCAAACTCCCCCACACCCCCTACCTTAAGACCCCATCCTACAATGGGTGTGTCAACGACACAGGACACTTTCAGATCAGTTATTAGGAATGGTTTTTACTCTTTGTTTATATCCAAAAGATGCTTATGCATTATTTGGGAGAGTGTTAATTGGCCCATGTCAAAATGTGCCACAGGCAACCTCACTGTGTTCCTTGCTCCATACTTTATGAGTACAGACATAATCAAAGGATCTTACATAAGGCCATGCAACAACTACATTGCAGAGCTTGAGTTGTAGCGCTGTTCTTCATTCTTAACATCATCTGTTGCTTTTGTGAAAACTACCTCTTGCCTTTTTTGCCTCTGTTCCTGCTCCTCTCCCTCCTTTTCAACTTCTGTAGGATATGGTGCCACTGCAGGCAGGTCTGTAGAGCAAACAAGCATGTTACTATGCTACTGTCTCACTTCTAACAAGGCGAAGAATACAGGCAACAGTGTAGCATTTTGCAGATATTTTTAACAACATTTAAGTTATGGTTAACTGCAGTTTCTGTTTAAAAGGACTAGATTCTATCATCAGTGCAGTCTTGAGGTGATATCTGTATGTAATGCTCTTTTGAAAGCAACAAGGCAAGATACTGCTCATCATTAGAAAGGATAGCAGATTCTGGCCATTAAATATATTGTTGTAGACAAAATTCAGTACAATGAAAAACTGATGCACTATACCTCTGCTGTGATCTCTGCAAAGGGCTCAAGTCTGAGCAGCTGGAAACTGATGCAACTGTGTACTGAATTTTTAGGAATCCTACAGCACTATATTATAAGGGGTTTTAATATCCTTCACTACATAAAACATGCATACTTCATTTGTGTAAGGTGGGCCATATTAATCTCTAACTCAGTTCCACCTGATGCATTCAAGTCCCTTGGTTTATTAGTTAGTCCCAGAGCTAAGTATTTTTCCACTACTCTCTTTATCAGTGTTGTAGGAACAAGATTTTAATTAATTTTGATTCAACACAGCAAATTGCTTCCTACAGTTTAGGTCCCTACTTGTCTTGTAGAAGTCAGTGTCCTTTGGTGAACAGGGGAGATGAACCAACATCAGTGGAATATTATTTCCCAAAAAAGCTTCGTGTAACAAAAGATGTACATTTTTACATACAACTCATCTACTGGTGTGGGAAACATAAAAATCTGTTTCGAGTGGACTTGCTACATTTCCAAACTCTGTTTTAACTGGCTGGAACAGTAGTAGCAATCTGCTGCTACTTGTGTGTCTATCTTGGGGATAGGAAAGATCAAACAGCGTATTCACAAACCATCCCTTTGACCTGGGATCAAAAACGAAGAGGAAGAAACTGTAGACATGTGCAGTCAGAATTAAGTTGTATAGTTGCAGAGAAACTAAAGGCTACTTGTTTCACTCACAGACAGCCATCATCGGCGCTGTAGGCCAAAAGGCATGTGCATATTTTTAATTTTAACCCACAGTTTATGACCCACCTGGAATAATTAAAAAATCCTGCAAAACAGAACTTGCTGTGCTTCTTCACTGTCTTGTCACCTCAAGATTAGGCTCCTGCAATATGCTTTGCTCTTTGAGATCATTCAGATCCTGAAGTGAGCCCAGAATGCAGCAGTCACAAATTAATGGGAGCTTTGACTGGCAGCATGTGACACCAGCACTCTCCAAGCTGTGCTGGCTGTCACTGAGACTCAGGGTGCTGAGCTTTACAACTGTGTATGTGGGCTTTCTCCTCAAAGCACTGCCAGGAAGCCATCGGCAGAGGCATCTGGGTGGGAGCTCAACTGGCAACAGTAGCTGCCACAGGGCACATGTTGCCAGAGCCACCCACAGTCAGCAGGTCACCACACAGAGCTGCCAGGTGTGCTGCTAAGGTCATACTGTTTTTTCTTGAGAAACTGGTGAAAGGTGATCTGAGGAATGGACTGGCTTCCTCTTATATCACCTAATTGCAAAATTTAGTATAGGTGTGCCTCATTTCTCTGAGTTCTATAATAAGCCTGCAAGCTGAAGGAGATCAGAATAAGCCTGCAGTCAGCACTTGAGCTGTGGGCTCACTGTAATTGTGGACTTGACATATCTGCCTAAGTGAAACCTTTGTTTTACCTTACAGAGTACTGAAGAGCAAATCTAATTACTGTGCTTCAATAAGGAATGTCTATATCAAGTCAAGGGGACACAGGAGACAAGCACTGAGTGTTTGTTCCAAACCTGGCCTATGGAAACAAAGAACTTAAGCTAGTTAATGTAAAGTCCAGTAATAATGTCGACTTTTCTCTTGGGCACAAGAAATGGCTGAACACTCCAGCATCTGTACGCTGGAAGTGAACTGTGTAAGTGACCCCAGCTACATTACTGGATTTTACCATCCACAGTGTTAATAGAAAATGCATTGATGCATATTACTGAAAGAAAGTCCTGAATATGAAGTAGCAATAGAATTAAAAACAATTCTCTAGTCATTTTATAGGGTAGAAATGAACAGAAATAATGGAAATTTCTACTCCTTGAAATTAGGTTTTCTTCAGTGACCAGTGCAGTTCAATGGCAGTTGCACACTGAAACATGCAGTGGCACCTAGTTATGATGATGCAACTGTGACAAAATACTATTTATAATGGAACAGAATTTAAGTGTGAAGTTATTCTGTAAGATGTTTTGGTATTTCGAAGGAGATGGTTTGCATCATCTCAGACTGTATATTGAGGAGACTCAGAAAGTATTCAGACCTTGTTCTGCCCCCTACCTATGTGACTATTATGTCTGTGAGAAAATAATCACAAATTCTCTAGAAAGAGGGATCTCTGCTGTTCTTTGCAGAGCTCTGAAACTTAGTGAAGGTGCTACAATTGATAAACCAATGTGCTTCTTAACACATTCACAGAAACTCACATTAGTATGTGAAATACATATTTTTAAACATTCGAATGTGTTAATTGTGTAACAGATTCCTGCTTAACAGTTATGTATTCGTATGCATGTATTCACAAAGTTATATTTTAAGAGTGATTAAGTATGATATTTTATAATAAAGCCCCACACAGGTAGTTTAACCAATGATTACCTACTATTAAAAGTTGCATCATTCAAGAGAAATAGGTGGTAGTGACACTAGTGCCCACAGCTCTCCTTCTCCTTTACTATATTGATCTATTTTATTAATTTTCCACATTATAATACTCAGCATTTAAGACTGCTTGTCTTTCCATTACAGAAAATAATAAGAAGGTATTACTG